>PQWD01003431.1:0-121972 GCA_019425675.1 Leucinodes orbonalis
CAGTGGATTAGAGGTGCGCGAATTATGTCTTTATAAAGAAAAGATAGGTTCATATCTTTTCCGTCCGCGGGTATGTATATCTCTTTCATATCTTCAACTCTTTTAACCCATCAAAGGTCAGTTAATGCAAAATATGTCTTAAGTTTGTGGTATAGGGTCTAAAGAGTTGAAGATATGTTTACATTGAAATCAACTCTTGTCTATATCCATATCTGCAATCCGTCTCTGTCTCTCTTTGATATTTTCGTATAGCGCGCTTGCGCTTACTCTTTGTTACGTATCAGTATGTCAGTTAATGCAAAATCTGTCTTGAGTCTGTGGTATAGAGTTTATAAAGAGTTGAAGATATATTTTAAGAGTTAAGAGTTGAAGATCCGTTTGCGAACAACTCTTTCAATTCATATCCATATCAGCAATCCGTTTCTGTCTCTCTTTTATATTTTCGTATAGCGCTTGCGCTTCCTCATTGTAACGTATCAATATATCATTTAATGCAAAATCTGTCTTGAGTCTACGGCATAGAGTTTATTATACTTCTACGGAGTTAAAGATATGTTTTAAAATGTTGGGAGTTGAAAGATACCGTTCGGAGATTGAGCCGACATGTCAAATTACTCCACATGGGTCGTCGATAGATGGTTAGACTGTATATATTTGATATTCAAGACTTCCTGCCGTCGGAGTCGATGTCTCTGTCTCCATCGAGGCTGCTCCGCGAGACGGACGGCTGGCTGGAGGGGTCGGTGCAAGACTTCTCACTCAGCAGTTTCCTTGGACACTTGGA
Source organism: Leucinodes orbonalis (assembly GCA_019425675.1). NCBI lineage: Eukaryota > Metazoa > Arthropoda > Insecta > Lepidoptera > Crambidae > Leucinodes > Leucinodes orbonalis. The sequence goes on from PQWD01003431.1 coordinate 785, forward strand.
GGGAAGACCGCCGCCTCCGCTTGGGGTAAGCTGTCATGTTTTTACTTTGATATTTTGATATCATCATCTTTGGTGATCCATCCCAAGTTTATAAATATTTTTGTAAAAATTTTAACTTTGTTTATTTATTATACAGCTTACAAAAGAATACAAGTCTTAATTGATTCCCTTTATAAACTTTTTAAATAGTTATTTTAGTAATTGCATAATTTATCATCCCACTAGATAACTAATAAATTTTGCACTTTAAAAAAAAACAGATTTTTTTTCTACACTAGAAACTTCCTTAAAATAACTTATAAGGCAAAACAAAGATTGCCGGGTTATCTAGTACAACTGGTCAACAAATCTCTCTCTGCTTCAGCATGTGTTGCCATGTGACATCGTCGCCATGGTAACGCCAATAATAGTGCCTAGACAAACACACACAGTTACAAACACACATTTAACTGGGCTGAGTACCCTACAGATACAATATAATAACACTTAAAGTCACTAAACATAATTTTAAATTGTACATAACAATTGCCAGTACAATTTTTAATAAATACTAAACTATAGTTTATATTTATTTATTGTTTTGCCATCATCAGCCTATAATGCATACGGCCTCCATGGACTAGTGTGCTGAGCGCTGGATTTAAATCCGGAGGTTGTGTGTTCGAATTCAAAATTTTGAATCAGTCAATGTCACTGCGCATTTTTTTGGTTGGGCTTTTTTTTGGTTGGCCGAAAAAGTGGGGCCAGATGGCGCTGTGTGTTTTTTTTATTATCATCATCAGCTCATTTAACGTCCCCATCGAGGGCCACGAGCCTACCCGTTAAGGGTGTTTGGACCTTAGTCGTCCACGCAGGTGCAGTGCGGGTTGGACGACTTCACGCACAACCTTTTAATCTCTTCGCAGGCGTGCGCAGGTTTCCTCACGATGTTTTCCTTCACCATAAGAGCGTCGGATAACGTACATATAATTGCGAAAATTCGAAAACACGTTAATACGTGGCGGGATTTGAACCTCAGTCTTCCAGGTACCGACGACCATTGAGCCACCGACGCTCCTCTTTTTTATTTACATTAATTGTATTTATTACCCCAGGACACCAATCTGCAGTCGCTGATGACCGAGTCGAGTGTCGACTACGTGGCCAAGTTCGCCGACCTCGCCGCCGAGGTCAACGAGGATGTCAAGCTCGACGACGATCTCGCGTAAGCAGGGGCGTGCACAGTTTATGAGTAGGGTATGCAAAATAAGTGAGTGATATTCGCACAATACAATAAATAATTCCAAATTTTGTCAAATTTAGTGCTGTTTTCAGTAGATCGCCAATGGTTTCAAATCTGTAGAGGAATATGGGCGAATACTAGACAATCATTCAACTTTTTAAATTGGCGATTTTTCCGGGTTGTCTGGACATGACCCCACTTGTCTGGAAGCGATAGGCGTGAATGGTTTAAGTTGCGTCACTTTTTAACCGACTTCAAAAAGGAGGATCTCAGTTTGACCTGTTAGTATGTATTGTTGGTGTGTATAAAAACAGAAAAAGATTCCACAATATATGTTTATTGTTTTACACTTTACAAGATAATTCCTCAACTGCATACTTACAATCAGAATTTATAGCCTTTAATCGGAAGTCAACATTATAACTGTGCTAAATAATCAACAAAAGTATTCATAAAGATGGCGCCACTGCATCACTTCCGGTTGAATAAATGTTATATTGAGACTATTACATTTCGATACAATTGTTACAAAACATTTGAATACAAGCATAAGCCATTTGACAACTTAGTTTAATATAATACAGTAATTTCATAAAATAAACGAGAAGTTGATACTAAACGGAAGCATAATGACCAACTATTAACTTTGTCTACAAATCAAAGATGGCGACCATAGATATAGTATATACAAGATACACAAAGGCGGCTTAGAGGCATGACAAAAATATTGAAGTAAATATGTGTTGGTGAATGTCTATGTGTAAGTTCCAAATAGTGTTGTCCACGCTAAAAGTTCTTATTATCGATTATGATGTAAATCAACGGGCGGTCTCTTTTCGTACAGAAACCAAGAAAATCATGGGTATTTTAATCCTGATGAATCTGAATCATCAGCAAACCTATAATTGTTTACAACTTATAACGACGGTACGATGGTGGCCAGTACTTAGTTACTTTGAGCTAATATCTGCGATACCTCCTGAGCTCGGAGGAACTGAGATATTAATTTTAATTAAATGCTGTGAAGGGAAATTTGTTTCAAATGAAATACTCGTGATAAATAACATATTTATTTGTATAGGGATTAATACTTTGTTTATGAAAACACCTTCGCAAATAATGCATTATTTTAGATAAATTTAAGAAGTTATTGTGAGCTAACCTTTAAAGATATGACATTCTGTCATGCTGTCACGTTCTTTTTTAGAACTCTCATACACGACTTTTGCGAAACTTTAACCGTTTTCACAGCGCACGCAGCGGAAAGCTCTATGTAGGAAAAATGTTCAATCATTATTTCTTACTGCTCCACTACTATTGTTTTTAGTACAGCGTATATTCTTTATCGATAAATAAGAAATCTAAAACAGAAATATTTTTTCTAACTGGTCCAGTAGTTCCTGAGATAAGTAAGTTTAAACAAACAAACTCTTCAGCTTTATAATATCAGTATAGATACATTAATTCATTAACTCAATACTTTTAAATTATTTTATTTATTACCTTCTCAATATAACACTTTTTTGAGATGTGTTCGTATCGTTTCCTTGCTTAATTTACAATTCATTTACAAGTTTAATTCTAAGATAAGCATAGTTTCTACTAAGAGTTTAATCTGGTCTATTTTAAGTCCGCATTCATTTTTCCATCAATGCTGAACTGTATGGAAACCTGAAAAAAAAACGAAATTTATTTACCAATATGTATGTTTTATATCGATTGTAATGACGTCACCGCTTTGTCAAGCACTAGCGTAAACAAACAATTTGCTATTTTATACATTATTTTCGCGAATTTAAATAAAAAACACTATTTATTCTCAAATATATAAATAGGAATCAAAATTATATTTAAAACTTATATTTATAAGCCAATTTCTAGCTGAAATAAACTAAAAAATGATTCGTAAAATTCCAATGATAAAATCGTATTTACCAGTAAAAGTGTATTAATTTGGATTATTTCGCCTAGTAGCGTTGCATCCAGGTACAGCACAAGACACCATAATTGTATAAAGTTATAATTACAATACTAATAGAACAATTAGCAATAATATTTACAATTTTCACTGACACTGACAACACACCGGGCCGCTTTGGGCTCTTAGTCGCGAAAAACAATAACATATTTCTATATTTTCTCTGTCTCTTTTTCTCTCGGGCGTTCAGAATTGATTAAGGACCTCTCACTCCCACGCTTTGTGTATCTTGTAAGCGAAGCGCGCTAATACTAAATCTATGATGGCGACACTGTTAAATGTCATTATTACAACATGTTTACGTAAATACATTAGACAATTTAAACGTTCAAATATTTATGACTAACAGTATGTATTTTTGTCCGGTATTATTTATGTTATAAGTGAACGGGACGATCAGTTCGCTCACCTGGTGATACGCCTGTCCATGACTGCGTGCAGTTTTGAAGGAAATTAAAAACGGTAGTTATTATTTTCCGATAACACTGCCCTGTACATCGGAGCGTTGGTGGCTCAATGGTTTGGACTCCCGCCCTCCTACCGGGGAGCGCTGAGGTTAAAATCCCGCCACGTACCAATGTGTTTTCGAATTATCTAAAAATATATGTACGTTATCCGACGCTCTTTCGGTGAAGGACAATCGTGAAGAAAATTGCGCACGCTGTGAAGCGACTCAAAGGTTGTGCGTGAAGTCGTCCACCCCGCACTGGGCCCACGTGGAGGACTAAGGCCTAACCACCCTATACGGGTAGGCTCGTTCCCCTCGGTGGGGACGTATAATGAACTGATGATGACTGCCCTATACGCGTTACCCGAGAGACCAGATGTTAGGTTTCTCATACCCGGTAATTACACTAGCTACAGTGCCCTCATCCTGGAACCCAGAAGTGCAACTCCTATCTCAAGGTACGATTTCTGACACTGCTGTGGTACCTACCGATTCAGTATTGGGTCTGCCACCAAGTATTGACATGACGCTTCCTGGGGAGTTACCGCCATCTCTTTAAACAGTGTTACAATAATATTACTTCGCCTTTTCTGGTACAAAAATGGTGACGTATCATTATAACAATACCGTTTTAAGAGATTGCGGTAACCCCCCTGGTGGTCGATTCAGATAGCGATAGACGTATAGTACGCGACAGTTTCACGTGGCAATCGAGGTATGAGAAGGAGGTGAACGGATACCTCGCGTCACCTGCGCACTCATTAGCATTGGCGTGCACAGAGATTATGAGTAGGGTATGCTATGTGAGTGACACTAATCGCAACAACAATAAATAATTTGCATTTTTGTCAGACTGAGTGCTGTTGATGACAGCAGATCGCCTGTGATTACTAATTTGTAGAGAAAAATGGGCGAAATAAGTGAGAATCCTATATGTTGGCGATTTTCCGGGTTCACTGGACGAACAGGGTATGCACTACTTATTTGTATATATAGGGTGCACGCCACTGCTCATTAGTATAAGTGCTGGACGAGCCAACATCGACTGCGTTTATTGATTACAATTTCGCTCATAGTGTCGTTTAATATTATATCTTATCTGGATGACAATTTATCAATTTATAATTTTAGTGTTTCTTGCTGGATTATTCTCAGTAGATAACAACAGTCCGAACCAGTGGTAGCTTCATTTGACATTCATAAGTGTTCTATATGGACCTAAATCAATGATGTAAAAAGTATAGATTCGTGTTATGCTCACAAAACAATCGAAAAAAAGTGTTCCGAGTGCAGTGACAGCACACATACAAATATTTCGAATGAGCGTACATTTACCTAAACAAAAGAGTACGAACTGTACTCACTTCGGCGGTTCGTTTTTGAGGCACGGATGGCGAATCTACATTTATATATACAGAATATCATTGACCTAAATTGAATAAATATTTTTTTTGTTTATTTAGTGTAGTCATAAAGTTCTTTTACCACATTCGCCTAAACTCTTAGATAAAGAATAAACTTACTAGGTGATTGATGGATGTCAACTGCTAGGTGTCGGTCCTCGTCGAAATTATAAGGGGATGCTTTTGTTTAGCAGTGGACATTTTAGGCTGTAATGATGCTAATGATTCTAATGTTTTATATTGTTATTTTCATGTTTGCTTTGACATTTGTGTTTATTGTAAGCCCAAAGTTATTCAAAAATGGATTTTGCCCTACGACTAGGCTACATACCAATGCAGGTATTGACATATGAACATTGACATTTAATTTAAAAAGCTAACTCAACACGTCCTCATGTCACGTATTGTATTTTTAAATATATAAATGTATTGCTTAGTAAAAGTGTAAGTTGTAGAGAATAGGTTAGTATGTTACACTCTGTAATATGGTATTTTGATGAATTCTTTTAGTATCTTAGTTAAAATGTGTAAATCGAATAAAAAATATTTCATAATACGCTGTGTATTTATTTTAACTTATATAAAGTTAATTACGTGCGGCTGCAGTGGAGATTCCAAAAAAAACGATTTTACTTAAAATAAATTTATTTAAAATAAAAGAAATTATAATTAATTTACACGCGACAATGTTCGATGTTAGCAACAGAGTGCCCTTCCTCGGTTCCGCGGCGCGGTGGTAGAGCCGGCGACGCACCTGTGCTGAGTCGGCTCCTTGGGCGGTCGATTGCGCAATCCATATTTCTTATGAAAATTGGGAACGGCGCACGGTCATCGATTCCCGTGATGGGCCATGGCGTAACACCTCCCCCCGATGATCAGCAACTATGCGAGAATGTTGAAGCTGATCGGAGACCTTATTTAGCTTTTTACTAAGATAATCAAGATGTGGTTCTTACAAAGGTTTTATTGTTAAGTTGAGGCCGAACATCGTTAAACTGTGATTGAACTACCTTAACTTTTGACTCTATAATCTACATCTATAAATTGTAAGAAGGAGTGATAGTGAGAAAAAAGTTTAGTAGGGCCTAATTTGAAAGGAAGAATGCCTGGACCGTCATGAATATAGCGGGGTGCAAGCTTTTGACGACTTGCACTGGGATTCTTTATAAAAACACCTTGTTCAGGATTATAAGTTTCCTCGGCCTCTCTATTTTTATTACGATTTGCCATTATATTAGTACGTTGCAGAAAAGATGAATCTTGTATCATTTCATAAGCTTTGCCCATTTTAGCGCGATGGTCTATTATATATTGTTGCAGTAAATGTTCCGTTAACTCTACATCTATTGGATCTCTGGGATCAAAGTGTCCAGTTGTGACTTCTAATGGCCTACATTTAGTTAAACTATGGATGGAGCTATTATATGCCAAAAGAGCGTAAGTGATATAAGGTTAGTAACTGATTCTCCGCGATGCTGTAATTTTAATAATCTAAGATGTTCTAATAAAGTTGAATGAAAGCGTTCAACTATTCCGTTTTCATTCGGAGCATGAGCTAAGATTTTGTGATGCTGAATCTTATGGGTACGAACAAACTCGAGAAATAGTTGTTTACAGAATTCCGTGTCACGATCCGATACTATAATAGATGGAACACCGTGATGAGTACAAAACTTCAATAATGCTTGTACTACACTAATAGCAGTGCCATCTCTAAGATGGTACGCTTGGGCATACTTGGAAAAGATATTTCCATACAAAAATGCTCCTGTCACATCCATTTGCATAACAGGTAAGTTGAGTTTAGTTGCTATAATTAAAAACATCCTTAAAGTTGTTAATTTTGCTACAGGTGCATAACATTCATTTAAGTCTAGAATATCATCTTGTTCAATCTCTCGCCACCAATCTGGCTTTGTACTGTGGTAATCTTGATTACTCCTTTTAATTTTAACACCCACTTACTGGCTCACACTTTTTCATTTTTAGGAACATCACTTATTTCCCATGTATTTTTCTTGTAATGTTTGCATTTCTTTATCAATTGCCTCCTTCCATTTGTTGCTGTCACTTCTCATCATGGCCTCTGCATAAGTGCATGGTTCACAATATACATTTGGCAATGATAATAAACAGTAGGTTTCCTTACACGCTTGCTGGATTCTCTTTGACATACCTTGACATCTGACTCACATGAACTGTCACTTTCTTTACTTGGATTATATTCAGATCCAGACTCTTCCAACATAGTAGTGGTCATGTTAGATTCATTGAGATCCCCTGAAGTAGTTTCCAATTGATTCTGCAACTCATTTGTTCTGTCATCATGGTCTTCTGTACAGTTTAAGCTAACTTCAACTTCACTATAGGTTTTTTCTGTCTCTAAAAATATTATGTCTCGTTTTAATTGTACTTCATTCCTATGTGAGAAGTATATTCTATGTCCTTTGACTGTTTCACCATATCCAACCATAAATCCCTTTTCCCCCTTACTGTCCCACTTCTTCCTTTTTTCCTTAGGGATGTATACATACACCGGGGTACCAAAATGTTTTAATTGATGAATGTCAAAATGTTTTCCACACCAAACTTCATAGGGTGTTTTATCACTATTTCTACTTTTTGCTGTTCTGTTCAAAACAAATGCAGCTGTATTTATAGCCTCAGCTGTTCTAGCTGCCTCAACAAGAGTCATATTCTCCCGGTCAGCTTTCCCATTTTGTTGTGGGGTGTATGGGACACTTGTTTGATGTAATATACCCCGCTTACTAAAGAGTTCTTTTACCTCTTTATTAACAAACTCAAGGCCATTATCAGTTCTGAACAGTTTTACTTTATTACCTGTGACATTTTCAGCTTTATTAATAAAATCTTCAATACAGGTTTTAATTTCAGATTTATTTTTCACAAAATAAACTGATCTATAGTTAGAGAAATCATCTTTCAAGATTAAAAAATACTTTGAGCCTCCGACTAATGTAACCTCCATTGGGCCACAAGTATCTGCATGGATTAATTCACATGTTTTCTTTGTTGTAGTTATACTGTTCCCAAATGGTAGCCGGTGAATTTTATTTTCCAAACAATTTTCACATTTTGTAACAGATGTTTCTTTAAATTCAATTTTGTTTTTTGATAATAGTTTTCTTACATGTTCAAAGTTTTGATGTGCCAATCTGGCATGCCATTCTTGTAATGTAGTTTGTACCTTTTGAGCCACATTAGCCATTTTATTTTTATAGCGGAATTCCAGGTAATATGAACTTCCAACTCGCTTTGCAATTGCACACACTTCATTGTTTTTATAGAATTGACAAGAGTTGTCATTTGTCAACATGACATATCCTTTATCTGACACACAGTTTACAGAGAATAGATTTGTTTTTAAATCTGGAACAAAAATAACTTTTTCTAAAGTTGTTTCTATCCATTCCATTCCATCATATACCTCTACTGACATATGACCATAGCCTAAAACTTGGATCGCACCATTACCGACAATAACAGACTCCTGGTCAGTATTAGTAAATGATTCAAACAAGCGACGATCGCAACACATATTGTTCACTGGCACCTGTGTCTACTAACCATTGAGATCGTTGATACTCTTGTAATGAACTTGAGACCACAAAAGCATTACTTTTTGTTACAGTGACATTAAAATTTTTGTAATAATAAATTTGTCTGAAATTTCTTCACCAAGCTGTTTTAATTGATTTTGAATTTCCTGTACTTTAGACAAATATTATGACATTTCAGTACCTGGTTCAAATTTGTATTGAAAAAATCTTTGCTGAATAGTGGATGTTTGTCTCTGTTTTTTGCTCAAATATGCTTTGCAGCTTTCTCCACATTTCGGCTGAAACAAGAAATAATATGTATTATTACATTTTCCGTCATTCTCGTGACTAATAATGTTTGTGCCTTTGTATCTTTATTCTCCCAAACCAATCGCTCTTTTGGATCCTGAGGTTTTAAGGTTCTTCCCTCAACGACATCCAACCATCCTTGACCTCGCAATAACACCGTAGTTTGGAATTTCCATATGTTCCAGTTGTTACTGCCCTCCAGCTTTAACAAGCCGTTATTTGCATTAACATTAACTTCCATTTCGCTGTTTGTCCTGCCTTGTTTAACAAGTAATTTTTATTTCCTCCACTGCACGTGGTGCGGCCAAATAACCTCACACCTAGCTGAACACGTGAACTATACACACGCAACTTTGTTTTTACTTTCCTGTATATTTTATCTTTACGGATATGGGACTGGGCCCATAACCTGTTGTAATTAAAATAAATATACAGTTTTTAATCAGCGAAATAGTTTTTTTTCAGGAAGCCACTGTACAAGGATTGAGTGTTGACCACAGAGAGAATATAGAATACAAATATTTAGTGTTACCAGCTTTAGTAATATTACTTAAGTTCAGAAACAATTGCATTGTGGTATAATATTTAACAGTCATCTAAATATACTAGACATATAACGTTTTGCAGACCTCTAAGCACATTATCCATTACACGTTGAAAAGTACTCGGTGAATTTTTAAGTCCCATGGGCATATCAAAAATTCGAAGTGCCCATGCTCAACATTAAACGCAGTTTGAGGAATGTCTGATGGCTCCATTTCCACCTGATAAAATCCGCTAGCTAAATCGAGAGTTGTAAAGTATTGGCAGTTGCCTAATTTATCTAATATGTCCGCTATATTAGGTATCGGATACTTATCGTCGACAATCTTCTCGTTTACTTTCCTAAAATCGACTACGAGACGCCACTTGGTCTTACCAGAGGCATCAGCTTTCTTGGGGACTACCCATATGGGTGAGCTCCATGCAGAACTAGATAGTTGAATAATGCCTTGCTCTAACATCTTACTAATTTGATCCCTAACTTCTTACCTATGCACGTATGGGTATCGATAGCTTTTAGTATAACTGGTGATTCATCCGTGGTCTTAATTGAATGTTTTATTTGATTAGTAAACGTCAAAGCTTCTCCTTCTAAGGTACCTGGGTCGAATATGGCCACCTTAAGGTTTGTTATACTTTTTTAATAATAATAAAGTTAAAACAAACAAGTTTTAGCACTTATTCATAAAGAGTGGCTATTTATCTTTACAACAGAAGCAAAAAAATACAAAGACATTAAACGATAAATAGTATTTAAACAGTTTAAAAAGAAAATGAAATCGGCCATATTTCCGACGGGAGCGGTAAATATGCCCCATATATGTGGCCATATTTACTGTATGAATTTACTAGTTTAAAAAACTTCTGAATAAACTGAAATAAAATGGATATTATGTTTTAATAGAGCTTTTATTTAAAATATATTCTTTGGGCGACATTCAGTACAAATAAAGAATTATCTTTACAAGTAATATTTTAAACATATCAAAATCAACACTGATATTCAAAAACGTTTTCCTTAATTTAAATTTAAGTTTAACTAAAAATACAGAAAGTCAACAAAATTATCAAATAAAAAACGTAACTTTTGAGATCCTTCATAGGTAAATCACAATGATATTACAAACTAGAAAAGAAGGAGGTAAATCTAATGAAGTATTTATAATTAGTCTGGACTGCACCGAGTGCAAACAAATTCATCAGTGTCTTCTTCTGTTAACCCAATACAGTCTTCATGGACGTAGATTTTACATAAATAGTCTCATATTTGCTATTCTATCCTCATCGCAAATGTAACAATACCTACTGTTTTTAGATTTTTTAGAATGTCGTTTACCTTTTTGCTTAGAAACCTTAGAAGTTACTTCTTCAGTCTTATTCATTTTAGCAGAATATTGATTCCTTTTTTGAGAAGAAACTTTAAATTGACCTGAAAAATTTTTCATTTTTTGTTTATAAGCATTAATAGCTTTTGCTCTAGGTATAGGTTTTGGGCTTGACGTTTTCTCCGGGGTTTTTAAAATTTCACAAAAAGATGAGTATCATTCAGTGTTGTGGAGCAGACTTTTGATTGAGTTTTTGAATCTCCATTATTCTTGTGCTCCTTTAGTGTGGATAAAGGAATCTCGTCGCTATTATCGAAATCGTCATAGGAACTTGGGTGGGGTTCTATAAAATTCAATCTATCTACTTGAGTTGGGTGCTGTGGATTATTATCAGAAGAGTTGTCTTGAATAGCAGCAGAACGATTTGCAGTATTTGGCAATAGCTGTTCACTTGTCTGGGATTTTTTTTGATCTGGAATCAGTATAGACATCGGATTTTCAGCAGAGGTATCAGTTCGAGAAAGAGACTGCGTAGGTGGAGTTGAATTATGTTCGTCGTTCTTTGGAAGAACATGAGGAGGAGTAACCTGATTTCCACTGACATCAATTGGATCTTCATGAACTTGAGGAGGATATAATAGGTTTTCGCTAGCATTAGTGGCGTCGCTGTCCATGGGATCATTATTTTCTTGATTTTCAGAAGGTCCAGGTATTGTGGGATTATAGGTAGGTATGCTGGGAGCGTATGCCTCTTCTGGTATCCTTTCTGGATTAAATGGGAAAATTCCGGTCGCTTCAAATCCAGATTTAATATTAGCAGGTGTCGCAGCTTTGTCTCATGCTTTGGAAATAATAACACAAACTTGGTTTTGTTATTTTCCTGTCTTCATGTACTGACCAATAGTTTAAGACTTCCTCGTCCCAGTAATATTCAAAGGATCGAAATACTGATTTGTCCATCGGCTGTAATTCATGTGTGGTGTTACTAGGAATGCAAAAAAGCTTGATGTCGAATTTTTCTGCTGCTTCAACAATCAAATAGTCTAAGTGGCATTTGGCTCCATCGAAGATAAGTAAACAAGGTCCTGGCAATTTAAATTTTGAAAAAAGGTGAATCCAGTTCACAAAGGTGTCAGAGTTCATACTCCCTTTGGGTGTCATTTGGGCTACTGAGCTGATTGGTAAGGAATCTACCCATTCTGGCTTCATGCGTTTGCCTTTAAACAGAATCATGGGCGGAATAGCATGGCCCAAGGCATTGCCACGTGATACTATTGTGACATTCTCCCCGTGTTCTGGTGCTACTAAATGTACTCACTTGGATCCACGTTCAGCCAAAACTTCTGAGGATTTGTGCAAATTAAGCTGGCAACCCTTTTCGTCAATATTAAAAATGCGTTCCGGTTTATTTATAATTTCATTATCTTCCAAGACTTTCTTTAACTTAGCAAAATAATCAGAAACGACTGCTTTATTCAACTTTTGTGCCCTTGCGGGATTTAGGTTTTGTGCCTTTCGTCTGCTGATATTCCTATGACGTTTTAAAAATCCCCTCAGCCAATCTCGTCCCACCATTAAGTCTCCACCTGACGCTGAAATGTTATTTCGATCACAGAATGTCTTTACGCATCTACGTAGTACACGCTGTGTCAATGGGTATCCCACATTGCACAGGCGAATAATACGGGATGCCAACACCTTCTCTTGTTCAGGGTTAAGAAGTGGTTTCCGACCCAAAGTAGATTTAGTCTCTTTTTCTCTTGTAAATAGCACCTTATAATGGTTTGCAGCCGTATATATTTTCATCTTACCGCTTTTGACTGCAGTTAAAGCTAGTTTCATTGATGCTTCTGACCAATTATCACGAAGCCCTTTAGTTTTATAGCGTGCCATGGTCTAAAAAAGAAAAAAAATGACAGTAATTTAGTACCGTAAATATGGCCAACCGGTGGCCATATTTGCAGTCATGCATTTTTTTGTTTTCATATTCGCGAATTAAAACACATTGTTACTTTGATAAATAAACTAAGAAATATCAAATTACAACCGTCACACAATATCGTAATGGGATTAATAAAGATTTTATTTGAAAAATAACAAAATACAGGACAATACTTACTTAATATTTTTATGACCTGAACTGCACGTTTCACTTTAATGGACGTTGGGCGACTAGCGGGCGCGCGGGAAGGGTAACAGTATACCGTTCTGATACATGCGACACTAGCGACAATTTATGGTCGCGTTCAAGTCATTACAAATTATCGTGCTTAGAATAATGGTATATGGCCATATTTACCGGCTGGCCATATTCGACCCAGGTACCTTACATAAAATACATCCGCGTATTGCGCGCATAAGTTTTCTATTTTCGCGCGTTCCTCAGCGTTAAGATGATTAGTCCGTAGCCGCGAGAGTACGTCCGTAACGCGTTTAGCTGTTGGTATCGTAGCACTTAAATGTGGCGTAGCACTTAAATGTGGCGTAGCACTCGAGTGCTGGTGGTCAGTGTTCGTATAAGGCGGAAGACGTAAACTTTACGTGTGTAAAGTGTTTTCAATCTGTCTGTGGACCCCTAAAAGAAAAAGTAGAGAACCTCTACACACAATAAAAATGCAATTTTAGTGAGAAGGATGTGCTTGTTTATTTTTCAGAAGTTTATCAAATTGCGGTGCTATTTTTGAAACGTTAATAATTAAATCATTTTCTAACTGCAGCCTATTTCTCTTTTTAGTTTTAATGTCTACCATTGAAGAAAATGTCAGTTCACACAAGTATGAAGTGGCGAATGGCACTAATAATTTTAGCGCTTCTTTTGCCAGCTCTGGATATTCGTGTTTTCTTTTTATCCAAGATACGTCGACACTTTGCGAATGAAATTCTATTTTAAGCATGCCATCAGCAGCTAAATCTAGAAGACATTCTTTCATTTTTGTGGTGACATCAGCCAGTTCTATTGATTTTTCCAAAAAGGGTTTAAAATCCATCTACGCCCATTGTCACCTTCAGAGTGCAAGTCTGGAAAGTTTGTCAAAAGTTTCTCTTGTAAATTATGCAGGCTCAGTATCATACAAGGAATATGAGCCAATACTGCAAAACTTTGGTCTGTTGAATTATCTTAAATTATCTTCTGAACACATGGAAAAGACTCGAATATTTTTTTTTGCAGAGAGTTCGACAAAACGAAGTTTTGCGTGAAATGCTTTTACTTTATCTTTGGCAGTTAAAATATTTTCTTCTCTTCCTTGAAGGCTCTTGTTCAAAAAGTTAAAGTGCCTAAAAAGATCTGCCAAAAATGCTAATTTCAAGAGCCAAATAGGGTCAGAAAAACGAGAAGCATATTCAGATTTTGCATCTTGTAAGAGCATCAACAATTCAGCTCTCAGTTAGTCGCAAGTGCTTTCTACAAACATATCGTACAAATACTGGCCAGTAGTGTTTGCAGGAAGTGCTTTGCAAAATAATATTTCTTCTGTGACTCAGAATTTTTAAGCACTCCAAGTTATAGAAGACAGGTGCAATCTTTCATTTGTCAAACACATTTAATGATGATTTGATCATACATATCTATTGCAGATTGCCAACTAATATCCAACTTATTTGGGAATTTGTTTATTCTCTTTCTGAAACATTCTTACAAATTGTGTTCTTAACCGTCGTACCACATCTGCATTCTACAAGAAATAGGCGAGTGCTAAGCTCTGTGACATAGTATCCATTAGGCTGGCAACATTCCCGCGTTGAGTGGCCAAACTTAAACGTTGCCCAAGAAAAGTAGCTAGTTAATATTTTCATGAGAGAAGCACATTTAAAACTCATTATCACCTGCTTTAGATTTTGATTGATCAAGCCTCCACAGCCGATCTCCACCTTGACTCTGACAAATAAACATGTCGGAAAAAGTGGATACAACAATTACTAGATGAAAAACCAGCCGAGGTCCAAGCAGCAACATTTAGGGCTGTGATAGCTCCAGATGCTACTGAAATATTTAACTTAACACGTGAGCTTTAAAATCATAAAATAATGATTTCAAGAATATTATGCGTCGAAATCAAACATCTGTTGAAAGAAAAAATTTTTTTTGAAATAAAACAGAATGAAGACGAATTATTCAATAAGTTATTGCCATAAATAAAAACATAAGCTAGTAATTGTGAATTTGACAATCTACTGGCTGAAATGTCAAAAGATAATTTACTTTGGGATAAAATCAAATCAAGTTAAAAAATACTGAAGAGAAACTAAACAAAAGCAATCAACATATGTAGAACCATTGAACAGGCTTCCAAGCAGCTAAATGGGTTTTAAAGTGAAAGTGAAAAAATGTTAGTATAAAAAAATAAAAGCCACCAAATAGAACAAAACAAAAACTTCTTCTGTCGAATGTCTAGTTTTCAATAATCACTTATTATGAGACATCACTGCCTCAAATGTAACAAGAATGGTCATTACGCAAATATGAACCGTACTAAGAAACAGGATTCAAGAATAAAAGAGTGAACGCATTAGATGTTAGCTCAAGTTCTGAGAATGAAGTATACATATTTGCTGTGGCTATGGAAGAAAAATAATCTGGACAGAAACAATGGAACTTGATAATGTTAAATTCACTGTGGACTTGAATACACGAGCAGAATGTAATGTTTTACCTATACACTTAATGCAAAAAGCAAAGGCGAACCTGAAATCATACCAAACAAAAACCTGATTTAGATCGATAACCGCGCGTTAACAATAAATGCATTATTGTGTCTTGTGAGTTTACACCCTGCGTAAAATGGGGAAGACCTATGGTCCAGCAGTGGACTGCGATAGGTTGAATAGAATGTTCGAGCGGATAAGGAACTACCCAAATAACCACAGAATCTCCTAGAAAAGGTTGTATACCAACGGATACTGGGACGACAGACTGTGTGTTTACGTCGCTCATCGGCATTCAGAGAAGAAAACACATATTACTTTGGACTGTGCTGTTGCTGCAGCAACGCTACTCTGTCCTCGGCTTCTTCATATTATATTATTATTGGTACTTTAATTTTCCCTTTCCTGTATATGTTAGCATTCTTATATTTTTTTTGTGGTTTAAGAGTCGCAAATTTTATTAGATATCTGTTTAACATCTACATTTTCTTCTCTGGTATATTTCTTACCTCAACCGTATTCGTCATATTGTTCTTCTGGATACTATTAAGTTGAATTTCGAGATCATTAATGAGACTTGACGTTGCTATATTTTTTTTCAAGGCTATCGATTCTGCTACTTAGTTCTTTATTATTAGTAGCATTCAATTGTCTGCAATTCAGAAGCTTTTTTATCTCATTGTTGGATTCAATAATGAGACTATTCTGTATTATTATTTCTTCAATCTCTGTATTCAGCATTTCTTTGAGTGATTTCTTTAAAGAATCTTCCATATAAAAGGTTATTATGTCCATTGCCTATTTTTATATGTATAACGTTAAGATAAATCTAGAATTACAATGATCAGTCATATAACACTTCCACGTCTTAGGCCAACTGTTGCACGTGAAATATTATATATTATTAATATATCTCAAGTAAATAATTCTAATTTTCATCTTATACGCTGTATTGTTGTCAAGAACCCTTTTTTGTACTATAATGTCGGTTCCTTAATTATCTTTCAAGTATCTTTTTTCATTCGCCAATTATAGATTTATACAGTTTAAAAAAAAATTATAACTTCACGTTCCTTCCTTGATTTGGTTGTTTTAAATATCTTCTTTTTAGCTCCACTCAAAAGTCTGTACCTCAAATTATCTGTTTCGTTCACTTTCGACACTAGTCACTAGTCTTTCTTTGATAGCTTTTCTTATACTTCCTATATTTTCGTTTCAACGTTTCATTTTCTGGTTTCAGCTTTTTCGTTTTCCCGGTGCACTCTTGACCTGTCATTTGTAACTTTCTTTCGGCCTGCTTTTGCTGCTAGTGATAGTGAACGTACTGTTGAAGATGCGTATGATAAAGTAGCTGGTGACCGTGATAGTATTAGTGAAATATTTCTTGGAGGTGTCGGTGGAGGAGCTACGTTATTTTCTCGGTAGTGTTCAAAACCAGAGTGTAAAATTGGTGAGAGAGGAGGATCATATTACAGTAATCTTCCTCGAGTTTTCTATTTCCTCCAACTGTCTTTTACGTAATTTCCATATAACACGTGCATTATATTTTTCTTTCGGGGTCTTTCACTAATCGTTTTGTTTTGTCATAAGTTATCACTGATAACGTTTACGGTGTGTTTTATTTGTTTGTTCGTATTTTTCTTAATTTTTTAACCTATTGTTCCACAAATCGTAGATTCTACGGTTTACGGACTTTTTGAAATACCCTGGATAAGTGAACCGAGTTCTCAGTACATTACCAGACTTAGACCTAAGATGAAGCCAGTAGCCTGAACCAAGAAATTGGAAACAATCTTTTCAGTGCCGGATTAAGCCAGCGCGGGGCCTGTAGCAAATTCTGTCAAGGGGCCCTTGGTTTGCTATCGGTTCTCAAATTTAGGGTATTAAATAAAACAAAACTGTTACAAATAAACTTTTCTGGATTTATTATGGGCAAATTTAACGATTACACTTTCAATATCGACTTCTTTATGCAAGTCATTCTCTATATTCAACAACGTGAGATGATTAAGACGGTCTTGGCCCATAGTGTTCCTTAATTCATTTTTAATTCGTTTCAACGTTGAAAAAGAACGTTCGCGACTGCAGTTAGTAATCATGAGAGATAAGTAAATGCGCAAGGCAATTTCTAAATTTGGGAAACACGATTCTAAAGAATTATTTAACAGAAGTTTATAAAATTGCAGTTCCAGAGGCTCCTGTTTCTTGTTGTCAATAACAGTAGCCACATCTGTTTTCAGCAGCTCTGCGAACTGCACTAATTCGCCGCCTAGGCTGTTCTCCAAATCATCTTCGTAAGCACTGACCATCCTTGACGATTTTTCCAAAATCTCTTCTCTTGTAAGAGATTTTATCTGTCCAAATACTCCAAAAACACTAGTAATTTTATGATATGCTTTCATACGTTTAGTTAAAGCAGACAGTACGTTATCAATAATGACAATAAACACCCCAAATTCGTAACGTTGTCCAGGTGTTTGATTTTCAAAAAGTCGTCGAGTGTATTAGAGCCGCTGAAATGGTCGTACTTTGTATTTCGCTGTATGTGATTCGTCGTAATGTCTGTTGCTGGTATTCTTCACAATTAGTCAAATCTTTGGCTCTTGCCTCAATATCTGAAAATGTGGATCGCATTGCTTGGACGTAGCCATATAATGATTCATAAAGGGCGTATCTCGTATTAAGATTTTGATCAGACGATTGTAGCGAAGCACTAGTCGCTTGCAAGAGTTCTAGTATTCCGTTCCAAGTAATTGTCATTATTCCCGTTTCTAACTTATTCATCGTTGAAATTAGTCCATAAGCTTTATTACGGCACTCCGCTTTCTGATCCACGTTATTGAAAATGTCTTCCAATACTTGCTTAATAGTGGTAAACCACATAAAGTGCCTTCGCCATCAGCTCGGGCTGACCACCTAGTGTCTGATAATAACCGTTTCAAAATGACATGCTAGATATCATCAGATACCTTGACCATGTATGTAGTGTAGTTCAAGTAAATAGTAGCAGCCCGGGGCATAGGCTGGTACTGCTGATATTGTCCTTAAAATGGAGCATATGCCGGCAGAAACAGACTTAAACAACTCAAAGGCCGCATTAAATAGGAGGGAGCACGCATATTCACATTTTTTAAAACTCAAAGTTTTTTTCTGCCAGTTTCAGCAATGACTGGATTTCGCTTATAACTTTTGACTGCAACGTACGAATTGTCTAGATTTTTTTTATAATATTCTAGGACACCCTCCGAAACAAGCCAATATAAAATAAGGAGGAGCACGCACATTTACTATTTAAAAAAAAAAGAATGGCCCAAAAATGGCTGTTTTCGCTTATAACTTTTGACTGCAAAGTACGAATTGTCTACATTTTTTTTAAATATTCTAGAACACATTCTAAAACAAGCCAATAAAAAACTAGGAGGGAGCACGCATATTCACATTTTTTAAAATTCAAAGTTTTTTTCTGCTAGTTTCAGCAATGACTGGATTTCGCTTATAACTTTTGACTGCAACGTACGAATTGTCTAGATTTTTTTTATAATATTCTAGGACACCCTCCGAAACAAGCCAATATAAAATTAAGAGAGAGCACGCACTTTACCTATTTTTAAAAATTAGAAAATGGCCCAAAAATGGCTGTTTTCGCTTATAACTTTTGACTGCAACGTACGAATTGTCTAGATTTTTTTAAAATATTGTAGAACACATTCTAAAACAAGCCAATAAAAAACTAGGAGGGAGCACGCATATTCACATGTTTTAAAATTCAATTTTTTTTTCTGCCAGTTTCAGCAATGACTGGATTTCGCTTATTAACAAACCCCCACGCAGAACAAGTATTTTATGTTAATTAAAACTTTAAAAAATATATATATTAAATTGGACTAACAGTAGCTAAGAAAATATTGTTACTAACAATAATGCAGCGTTTTTCAACCTTTTTCATGATGCGACCCCCCTGGTATAAAAAAATATTTCGCAACCCCCTTGACCCTTCGGTTTTTTTTATCATTTATGTGTGTATGTTACTGAATTACCAATATTATATTCATGCCATACAAAGTATTTATGGTCTCCATGATTAGGATATAAGTACATAGTTATCGGATATAAAAACACTTAGTTACGTACATCGGATACGTCGCCATACGGTACGTACGCACGACTAATGCCGATGCCTGCCGCCCGGCGAGTGTGGAGTGGTGGTGGTTGTTGAGAGTGAACGAGCGAGCGGAACACAACGAACGATGCGGGGGAGGGGTGCGGGACGATGCGAAGCGATAATCGCTCGGTCCCACGTCAACAATCAATTCGCGACCGTTAGAAATTGTTTTAATGATTACGCATTTGTAGTGTGAGTGATTGTAGTGATTTGAAAATGGATAAATTCCTGAAAAGATCAACAGAACCGTCAATTTCTGGTGATACTACTAGAAGTAAAATAAAGAAAAAACGTCTTTATGGTGACAATTATTTGAAATTCGGGTTTACTGTGATTGACAATAAACCACAGTGCGTTATTTACTTTGAAACTTTATCAAGAGAAAGCATGAAGCCATCGAAGTTAACACGCCACCTTAACACAAAACATCCAAATGAAAAAAATAAGCCCGTGGATTTTTTTGAGAGAAAATTGCAAGCTCTTCAACATCAAAAAACTGGTATAGTACAAATGTCCAACCTAAATGAGAAAACGTTGCTGGCTAGTTATCGAGTAGCTTTTCGTGTGGCTAAAGCAGGAAAACCTCACACTATTGCCGAAAATTTGATTTTACCAGCTACTCTCGCGTGCAAGTAAATCGACTCAAGCCTCAAGTGCGCATAAAAAGTGATATAACTAAAAAATGACTTATTTTACCTCTATATAATGTTTTACATAATTAAAGCCTAGTAATTAGGCTTTCAAATGGTAGCATAATATCAGTAATTTAAATAAACACTTGTACTTAGAATGCAACTGAACGCAACCTACCGTAAACTGCTCTGCGCTCTATTCACAACTTGCGCGACACAACCCCCTATAAAACCCCCTGTAATCGTTTTTTTCTTATCAGTCGCTCATTAGACGTTGACCTGAACACATCTCTGCAAATTAAAGCCGTCATTTGAAGAAAATTATGGATACAACACATGAAGAAGCCGCTCAAGTCGTTGCCCTGTTGCAAGAAGGGTTGAACCAGCGAGAAGTCGCTCGTCGTTTGAATATGAGTCAGTCCGCTGTCTCGAGAGTATACAGAAGGTTTCAAGAGACTGGTGCCTTCACTCGGAGGCCTAATACCAGCCGACGCCGGTGCACCTCGGAGCGTGACGACCGGTTTTTGGTCTCGACCTCTCTCCGAAATCGACACCTTACCGGCGTAGATGTGCAGCAGGAGCTACGTCAAGTTCGCGGGGTGACTGTCAGTCAGTGGACAGTTAGAAGAAGGTTGAAAGAAGCTAACCTTACTCCGAAAAGACCCGCTACAGGCCCGAAGTTGACCACAACTCATCGTCAAGCACGCAAGCATAGAGCAATGGCAGTCAGTCCTGTTCACAGATGAGACGAGGATGTGTCTCCATGGCAGCGACAGGAGAGGTCGGGTATACCGTCGTCCCGGTGAACGGTTTTCACAGTGCTGCTTTGTGGAAACCGTTGCATATGGTGGCGGATCTTGCATGATGTGGGCTGGAATTTCCTTAGAAGGCAAAACAGACCTTGTTTTCGTTCCTGGGGGAGGCCGGGGAGGAGGTCTGACCAGTGATCGTTACATTGAAAATGTTCTACTGGATCAAGTTATCCCTTATCAAGGCTTTATTGGCGAAAATTTCATCTTGATGCATGACAATGCCCGATGTCACACTGCTCGGGCCACACGTGATTTCCTGAACGAAGTTGGAATTCACACTATGCATTGGCCAGCGCTCAGCCCCGATTTAAATCCCATTGAGCACATATGGGACGAGCTCAAAAGGAAGTTAGAGCGAGGAATCCAGCTCCGACAAACATCAATGAGCTCAAGACTGCGTTGGTAGAAGAGTGGGGTCGAATACCACAATCATCCATTAAAAAGTTGATAAGGTCGATGAAGAATCGCATGAGAGCAGTGATCAGAGCTAGAGGAGGGAATACCAAATATTGACACGAATAATTTTTTTATCTTACGCACATTTTGTTTCATTTAAACACAATAACCCCATACTGTGAAATTGTATGAATTTTCAACATTTTTTACATTATCATTAGCATTAACCTTTTTTACTAAACTACTGAATCGATTTTCATGCAACTTACACCATTTTAAAGCTCAATTACTAGGCTTTAATTATGTAAAACATTATATAGAGGTATAATAAGGCATTTTTTAGTTATATCACTTGTTATGCGTACTTGAGGCTTGAGTCGATTTACTTGCACGCGAGTTTATATTAGATATAGCAGATGTTATGTTTGGGAAACCAGAGGTTGAAAAACTCAAAAGTATACCTCTCTCTGACAATACTGTTCAACGCAGGATAAGCGATATGGCCACTGATGTTCGTGATCAAGTCATAGAAAAAATATAGGCTAGTACTTTTGTATCTTTGCAATTTGACGAATCCACGGACATTGCGGGTTGTGCGCAGTTTGTAGCTTTTGTGCGTTTTGAATCCAGCGATGAATTAATAGAAGAAATACTATTTTGCGAAGCCCTTCCCACAAATACTACAGGTCAGTGTTTGCATAAGATGTTCCTTGAAGCTACGCAAGATATGAATATCGATTGGGCAACCCGGAATTTCTTTGAAATTAGCTTTTCTTTCTAACTTATTTGAGCATTTAAATATCTTGAATAAAAGTCTTCAAGGGCGAAATGAAAATGTCATCACTGCAAAAGACAAAATACGTGGCTTTACAAAAAAAATTGACTTGTGGTCGTCGTCATTGAACCAAAATAACTTTGATGCTTTTTCGTCGACACAATCTTTTACTGAAGAAGTCGGTTGTGAGGTGAACATCAAGACATATATACTGGTATGAAAATGGTGTTAGATAATTTGAAAGAGAATTGTGTATTACTTCTCAGAGCAAGAGATATCGGAGAACACTGGGCAGAGGTGGATCATAAATCCATTTTAAATGCAGCTATAAATGAGGTTAGTTTACCAAATAAGCTCAAAGAGAATCTGTTAGAAATCTGCCGATGGGATGTTACACCTGGAATTCAAGTCTTCTAATTTGGATACTTTTGGCTAATGAGAAAAACAGAATATCCGGAATTGACAACTGAGGCTTTGAAGTGTTTGATTCCATTTGCCACCTCGTACTTATGCGAGTTGACATTTTCATCGATGGCCCAGATAAAAGTTAGCAAAGAAATCGCTTAACACTAGAAGCGCGAACATCCTGACACCCCAAGAAGCGCGGATGGGTCAATTTTGACCAATTTTTCATTTTGCTACAATAATGTGAAGATTTGTATACAAATAAAACTCGTAATTAAATAATGTTTTATTGTGGATAACACTATTTTGGTGTATTTTGGCTTAAAATAGAATTATAATAATCATAATTACAATAATTCCGGCATTTCCCCTTTATGTTTAGATAAAAGGGGAAATGCCGGAATGGGCTATTGATGACAAATAATTCAAGTTAAAAATTAGATAAAATTATAAAAAAGGCAGTGCAATCACTCTTCCAAATCACATAATGAGCAAATGGAAAACTCTTTCGATGTGCATTTCTTGCAAACAGTTTTTTTACAAGCTTGGCATTTCACACACGATTTGTTACCGCACAAGAAGACTTCACCTGACAACGTGTACGTTTGTCTTGACGCTCAGGTATTTCGTTTTGTACATTGACACGACTATTAGACGTTTTCCTGCTATTTGCGTATGCCTCAGCTAGTTCTTCTCCTAACTGTAAAATAAACTCTCTTCTGCTGATTTTTTTCCATTCAGGTCACGATACAAAATCCAAGCATTTATTGCTGCTAAGTCTAGCAAATTATAAAAGTATGAATAGGCCAACGCCTAGATGGGGCTTTTACAGAATATTTGCGAGCCATTTGATCCACAACGTCTACCCATACTTTGAACTATTGTAAAATGATACTACATCCGGTTTCTTTTTTGTACCAGTTTCTATTTGAATATCTGGGTGCATAGTGCTAAGGAGAAGAACAATTTTTTTGTGCTTTCCTTGATATAATGTCAAAGTGATGTCGTCTTTTTTCAGTAACACCGTACAGTACAATTCTTCTTTTGCTTGTTTGACACAGGCAGGTATTTCCACGAGCTTTATTTATGGTACCAACAATACTTGTTCCGTTTGATTTTAGAGTTTCAGCAAGGGACAGGGACGTGAAAAAGTTATCGCAAGTGACATTTCTTCCTTTGTTTAGGTATGGCTGCATTAATTTTTTTACTACGTAATCCCCAAGACGTTCGTCATTTGGCCTGACGTCATCCTTGCCTAGATATGGAAATGCGTTCACTATATATTTAGAGTTCTTATCTACAGCCATCCAGAATTTTTCCGTATTTGTCGGTTTTGAAGCCATAAATTGAGTAAATCTGCATCGACATTTGGAAGGGAAAAGTTGTTCATCAATTGTTATGTAGGGCCCTGGCGTATAACAACTTTGAGCATTGGAAATAAAATTGTACCACACTTCAGATATCAATCAAACTTGTCAGTTGTGAGTCTTTGTGTTCTCGTAGATCTCACGTCGAATCTCAAAAACTTCATAATCTCCCGAAATCTATCCCGAGACATGGTGGCCTTCACAAAATCGTTACCCATTTGACTGACCACAGTGCATCTAGATCTAAACTTTTTGCGCCTATGGCTCCACGTACATATATAATAGCCAGAAAAGCTTCAAGCTCTTCAATTGTTAGGACCCAATCAGGAGAGTGAGTACGTCGGGCTTCTGCTATGGTACAAGACAAAATTTGTTTCAAAATTTTTTCGTCTATCATAAGTCGCCAAGCACTACTACAAGTTTCATCTACTTTACGTTTTGCATACGGAGTAGGTCCAGGATGATCTTTGAACAGATTTTGTTGACCTCGTCTACCTGGTAGTGCACAGTTTGTTGGTTCAATTTCCAAGTCGTTCCATCAGGTGCAGTAATTTTTGTTCCCAAAGGAATTTCTTTTATAGAATCGTATGTATCATGTAAACGAACCAACGGCTGACTCCGGCCTCGTCCTCGACTGCGTGATCCGCCACGATTTCTAGTTCTTCCACGACCTCTGCGTTGTCTAACCGCATTCTCATCGTCAAAAGTGGCTAACGTTATTTCTTCACCTAAAAATAAATAGTTCTCACTAATAATACAAGTAAAAAATTACAAAAATCAATAGTAGAAATACAACACTACAACACCTATCATGACAAATAGAAATATTTATATCGATTTCTAAATGGTATGTATAAGTTTATTTTATGAATAAAAATAATTACCTGGCTGATTTGAATTTCATTTATAGAATTTCATCATCGGATGGATAAGTCGCTATTTGTGGTGACTGTTGCCACTCTTCATCGGATGAATGCAGCGGCTCCCCTTCTGAGTTGTCTTCGGCGATATCTTGAAGAGACTGAATAATTTCCGCTTCTTTTAGACCACGCTTAGCCATAGTGCGCAAAATGCTTTAGTTTCGTACGTGGATGTGATAGAAACAAAACACACGTTACGCTCCCGCTACTGCCGGCCGGTACTAAAGCAGGGATTCAATCACACACCGACGCCCTCCCACCCTCCCACTACCCTCACCGCTTAGCCACGAATATTTAGTGGCGCGTGAGTACTAGATTGACGCAAGATATTTTGTCTAATTTAGAAGAAAGACGAAGTTAAGCTGACATTCATGACTGGGTCAAAATTGACCCACCGCGCTTAGAGGTAAAATTGAATAAAAAAACATATTTATTGCAGTTACATGGTTGAAATCTCGTATAAACAATAACGATCACATTTCATAAAAAGTCATAAAAAATTAGGATTCTATGTATAATAAAACATTAAATAGGGCAGGAAAAACATCGAAATGGGTCAAATTTGGACGCTCGCGCTTCTAGTGTTAAATTTGGAAAACGATTTAATTCTATGTGTCGCAAAAACAGATCCACGATGGGATAAATTAATCAATAAAAAACAAGCTCAACCTTCGCATTAACGCGCGTACGTATTTTTGTTTATAACATATTAAAATGTTTACGAGTTTGTTATGTTATGTTGTTTGTTATCTTTTGTTAAAATTATCTTACAGTAAGAGCAATTTTAAAGTTAGAGTCTACTTAATAAATAATATTAATTGTCTTTATTGCTTTTTTTTTCTAAAGTACCCGACCTCTGGCGACCCCCTACAGAAGCTTCGCGACCCCCCAGGGGTATCGACCCACAGGTTAAAAACGCTGAAATAATGGATCAAAGATATCTGAAATAAATAAATAAATCAATAAAAATAAATAAATAATAAAGATTATTATTCAAAATGTATTTATTTGTCTATCTGCCCATAAACAATGAATTAAAGCTTGCTGTCGTGCACATCCTAACTCTAGTTCACTGAGAGCTTGGGCCACGTTGGTTACGGCTACCAGTGCTGAGGCCAGCGGACATTTCTTTCCCTATTTGCTTCAATCTCAGAGAGAGGAGCATAAGGAATGTGGCTTTGTGTGCTATATTGTGTAGGACACAGCATGCATTTACAATCTTTCCTGCAGTCTTTGGAGCATAGTGCAATTTCCGATCCACTAAGAGGCACCTTAACCCTTAACTACCTAGCACCTGTTATTGTCAACTAACCTGACATACGTCTGTGAGACCGGAGCAAAATTATTCATGTTTGTCTAATGTTGTGAGGCAAGTTTTAGATTTTTTAAAAGTTAGTTTATGACTGTATAAACTTTTTATTAGAATAAGAAAAGAACATGAAAATTAACATTTTCGTTTTAAATCTCAATTAAGTAATCAACACTTCTTATTTTTCACTTAAAAACTAACATATTTGGATAATGAGATCCATTAAAATAATCACATGATCTAGGTACTTTTATGTACTTTTTTTTAAATATTTAGTAATTATATAATATAGAAAAAAAATAAAATGCTCAATAAAAACAAAATTTAAATAAAATTGCAAGGCTTAAACTTACAATTTTTCACGACAGTGAAAACACATTTTGTTTGAGCATTCCAGGCAAATAGGAGCTTTGCATTCGAAACAAATGTATTGTGTTTTGCGTTTTTTTTTTGAGTCGCAAGTGGAACAGTTTTTTCGCACTGCTAACCTTTCTTCAGCGCTACTGCTAGTTGATGGAGTGGTTTCCTTGTTACTGCCGAGGATGCGTCGAATAGCCATTCGAATATCACGTTGCAATTTCAAATTATTTGCACGACGCTCCATATGTGGTCTAGTCAGTTGTTTAGCTAGATTCTTCATAAATAAAAATCTGCTTTCAGTCTTTTGACCTTGGGGCTGGGTAGACAATCTGACGACATAGCAATTAGAGGCAGAAATGTCAAGCATTCGGTAAAAGACAGCCAAGGGCCATCTGCGCGTGCGTCGACCTGTAGAGTAATTTGAACACCTTTGATCGAGTAGATCCACGCCAATTTTGGTTTGGTTATAAAAAAGTATTATCTCAGGTTTCTTGGTAGCTTCATCAACAACTGGCATATGATGCATACTTGACACGGTGATCACTGCTTTATTTTTCTTTGGCACATACGATGACATGGTGACATCTTTAGTGAAACCAAAAACCGTCGAATCTACATTTCTGTGACGAGCTGCTAAGAATTCAGGAGGAATTTCTTTTTGATTTTTTCTCAATGTTCCCACGCCTGTTAGTTGTTTCTTTTTTAGCGAATCAATCAGCTCAATAGAAGTGTACCAATTGTCAAAAGTAATGTTTCTATTAGATCTTTCTATGGGGTGTATAAGGCGCATTACAGCTTGAGTTGGTTTCTTCAGTGTTTGATATTCGCGGGGTAAATTCAGTCCATCCGAATCTTTGCCTTGGTATATGTAGGCATTCAGTAGATAACCCGATCTTGCATCAGTAAGACATTGAATTTTGATGCCGTATTTCGCCGGTTTTTTTGGCATAAACATTTTGAACCGACATCTACCTCGAAATGCAAGCAACATTTCATCGATACATGCATAGCTGCCGATTGCAAACACAGCTTGACATTGGTCTATGAACGAGTTGAAAAGCTCAGTAATTGGTGCTGATGCATCGCTCTCTCGACGTACTGGTCTACTTGCCGAGTCATCAAAACGTATGGTTTTCAACAACACTTCAAACCTGTTCTTGCTCATGATACAGCGATATATTTCCCTTCCAGTGCCATCTGTACTATACCACGAGGTATAATGTTCATGGTTTTCTTTAAAAATTGCTGTGTAAAATAGGAATCCAATAAATGCTTTTAATTCGATCATATCCAAATCTTGAACACAGGTTGAAATTTGGTAATTGGGCCTTATTTCTCTTATCTTCACATTAGTGTGATGAACGATTGTTTGAAGCATACTGTCCGTAAAAAAATGCTGCCAAATATCCAGCGGAGAAGAAGACGCATTTATTTCACTGCGATAGGCAGGTTTTATACCTTCTCTCTCCTGCACTATATTATGCTGTTGCGTTCTTGATCGCGAATAAGGTGGGGCAGATGACCAACGAAAGCGATTCTTGCCAAAATAATTCTTCTTCTTGGATCTCGATCGCAGTTCAGATAAAGGCACCTCATCTTCCGATGAACTTACTTGCTCATTAGGTAAAGTGGAAGATAATTCAATTTCGATCGGAGCAATTGCGTTACTTTCTACTTCAGTTGTCTCTTCGCATTCCGTCAGACTCATAACTTTCTTCTATTACATGTTCTATTCCTACATCGGCCTCTACATCGCTACATTCATCATTTGAAATATTTTCATCATCTGACAAATCTTGCTCTAACCACCGTTGGATGATTGTGTCGTTAGAAGTCATTTTCATCTAAAACAGTAAAAAAACACGAATTTAAAAAAATCACCTAACCACCTAACAGGGGTATCTCAGGCCTCCAGCGACACTTTTTTACTTACCACAGACAAACGCGCGCACTTCTGACTGCGACGAGCTCCACGGCGGCACTGAGGTACGCGGGGAAAAGGTACAGGAACGAACAAGTTCATACAACGCTCAGGCGCAACAAAATTCACGACTTTATATTTATCGGGATCTGTGAGACGTATGCTAGGTGGTTAAGGGTTAAATAACAAAAAAAATTAAAAACCAACATTTATTAAAACATAAATTTACACTAAGATAAAGAAAACAATTTAATCATCAATAAAGCTTGAAAGCCACGGCAGCAGACATAAAAAATAAAATATATTGTAGTGTTGAAAATAACACCACCAGGAAAATAACTTACTGAGTACTCAGGAACTACACATTGTAAGTTCACTGTTGAGCTTCGGATACGGCAATAAGCATTTGTGAACACCTGCCTTCTCTAGCCTACATTGTATCAGATATTCTACAATCAAGTTTGCAAATACACCTTCCGTAGAAGATGGAGAAAAAATTTTTACTACGTTACCAAAATCATATTAATGTTAGTTTTTATTTAATATCATTTGACTAATTTAATTTACTAGGTGGTACACTCGATACTAAGTCCACTGGTAGGTACCACTGCAGTGCCAGATAGTAAGTTATTGACCCGTGAAATAGGATTGTTATGCACTTCTGTGTTTCGGGATGATGGCACTGTAGTTAGTGATATTACCGAGTATAATAGATCTAACATCTGTTGTCTCTGGTATCGGGCTCAGCGCGGCATTGACGGAGAATAATAACTGTTTATCAGTTGCTGGTCTTTTTCAATGCCGCTCATGGTCAGACGTATCACGTACCTTCAGGTGAGAGTCCAGACCATCCTGTACACTTGTAACATTAAAAAAAACTCATTTTACAATCGAAAAATGTAACATAATCATATAGCGTAATTGTTTTTAAGTGAGCCCACACACCGATGCTACCAATGCGAGCTTGACGCTGGTCTTGATTTGTTGATTAGGAAGGACATTTTCTTTCCAAACTGGAATTTCTGTAAGCTGCAGACAACCTAAGACTGTTTCGTTATAGTAATTATGATTCTCTCCTCATAAATAAATCTCAATAAAAGATACTAGGTGGTAGACTCGATACTGAGTCGTCTAGGTAGGTACCACCGTAGTGCCAGATAACATCCCGTGAAACAGGAGTGTTATGCACATTTGTGTTTCGGGATGAGGGCACTGTAACTAGTGAAATTACCGGGTATAGGAGACCAAACATCTGTTGTCTCGGGTGACGGGCGCAGTGCGGCATTGATGGAGAATAATAACTGTCTATCAGTTGTTGGTCTTCTTTAATGCCGCTCTGTCTTGGTCTGGCGTATCACTTACCATCAGGTGAGCGTCCAGACCGTCCTGTACACTTAAAACATAAAACAGATTGTCTACATAAATGACCTCTGTGACCTTGATTTAATGGGAGCTGATACTTATATGTTTGCAGATGACACTGTGATCCTATTTCATGGCCCTTCCTGGGACATTGTACGAAACCGTGCTGAAGTGGCGATGAAAAGAGTGACGTTATGGCTTGAGAACAACCTTCTGTCTCTTAACACCAACAAAAAAAATATCTTTGCTTTGGCATAACAACTCGCTCTCGCCCAGGTCAAAACTTCAGAATACAATTGCACACTCACCCATGTAATAAGCAAACACATCAACCTGCTCAATGTAATTGCCCTTTCTTATTTCGAGTTACTGAGCTCAAGTATCTTGGCGTTATCATTGCGAGGGTCTCAATTGGGGACCTCAAATAACTGCGCTCTCAGGTAAAATAAGAAGACTCATCTACATTTTCAAAACCTTCGGGAGGTAGCTAGTGATGATGTGCTATTGGGTATATAAATCGCTTTGTGAGAGCATTCTCTCCTACTGTATATCTTCATGGGGTGGCGCACAAAAACCCACCTTATTGAATTAGAAAGAGCACAAAAGAGCCGTCATTAAAGTAATTAAGCGACTACCCTATAGATTCCCCACTGTTGACCTCTACCAAAAATTTGAGGTATTGACTGTTAGGAAGTTATTTATATATCGATGCTTGCGTAGATATCACCGCTTCAAAGTACCCCTGCTTCCTACCTGTAACAAGAGAACAGTTAAGCTGCCTCTACCAAAAGTAAACAGTTTGCGCGAAAAAGCTATGAGTACTGTTCACCAATGATTTATAATAAACTTTTTAACAATATAAATATCGTTAATAAACTTAACAACTTTGAGTTTAAAAAGTTACTTACACTAAAACTTAATGAACTTGACTATGATGCAATTGAAGGCCTATTTATTAGGTTTTCTTAACAATATATATGGCTAACATAATACACATTTACGAACACATACATATGTACACAACACAATACATCTTTGCGCACACATACATACACGACACAATACACACGCACTTGCACAACCACGCATATAAACTAATTAACACACACTTCACATTCCATACACCAAACTTTTATATGTATAATAATTACACTGTAATAAATATAGAATTCAATCTTTTAGATAACATACACAGTTTGGCAAATGGATGTAAATATGTCTATTCTAAATCCTTAGTGATAGTATAAATATTTTGTCAATAGTTTGGGAAGTCTGAGGCCTGTAGCACAGTGTAAACTAACACAGGTCTCAGAGATCATTATTTATTGTTGTACAATGTAAAATATTATCAAATAAAGATTTATTTATTATTATTTATTATTATTATTATTATTGAGTTAAGATCAAAGCACAATAGCCTTCAGCCGAAATTAATCCAGCGGAATAGCGGCCTATAACTAGATCTTTCATTATTTTACTATAGTTGCAGGTGTCGTAAACAGTTTGACGGACCCTTCTCGCTCCATTATAATAAAACAATGTTACTCTCACATTAATGACGCTTTTGAAAACTCGTTCACTGTTTATTAAGGCGGTGCTTAAAGCAGAGTTTTAAGATAAGTGATTTTGATATGAAGGGTGAAATGATGCTTTGTTAATCTTGAAGATATTACTTGCAACTGCACCATAGGTTCCGGGTTCGATCCTCGGGCAGTACAAATATTTGTGTGCATGAACTTGTCTGTTTGTATTGGTTTGGGTGTTTATTATGTATAATATGTATGTATTTAAAAAAAACAAAATGTATATAAGTATGTTTATCCGTTGTTTAGTACATGTGTACTATGTGTGTGTTATGTAACACAGGCTTCACGCTTGATTTTGGGCTAGATGGCGATGTGTGAATGTCACTGGATATTAATTATGTATTTATTATTATTATAAGTATGTTTATCAATTGTTGAGAACCCGTAATACAAGTTTCACGCTTGATTTTGGGCTTAATGGTGCTGTTTGAATGTCAATGAATATTTATTATTTTTTATTTTATTTGTATTTTTTCAATCTATTCTTTGCCATAGATCTCTCCCATTTTGCGTTAAATATCCCGGTCTTCGGAGCGTCGGAGGCTCAGTGGTGTGGACTATCGCCTTCCTACCGGGAGGGCTGAGGTTCAAATCCCGACACGTACCAATGTATTTTCGAATTTTCGAAAAATATATGTACGTTATCGACGCTTTACGGTGAAGGAAAACATCGTGAGGAAACCTTCATGCACGCCTGCGAAGAGATTCGAAGGTTGTGTGTGAAGTCGTCCAATCCGCACTGGGCCAGCGTGGATGACTAAGGCCTAATCACCCTATACGGGTAGGCTCGTGCCCCTCGGTGGGGATGTTTAATGAGCTGATGATGATGAAATAAAAGACGGGGTCTTCGCTCTAGAACTAACCCGCTCCATATATACGTATTTCACGACAGCATACAAGTTAATGAGTTGTTATAGGAAGAATAGAAAAGAATATAATCTTCTGTGACGACATCTTTAGGTGACGTGTTTGTATAGGATACGCAATGAATAATTTCTTTAGTTTGATGAAACAACACCAATGACTTGGTTGAGGATCAGTGGCTCAATGGTGTGGTCTGTTGCCTTCCGTTCCGTCTGGAGGGTGCACGTTAAAAGCCCGCCACGTACCAATGTGTTAACGAATTTTCGAGATTATACGTTTAACCGACCTACCTAGAAATTCGGAGGTTGTGCGAGAACTCGGGCAATTTGCGATCGGCCTGTGTGGTCGACTTAGGCCTAGAAACACGGTGAAGCTCTCGCTGTTTCTCTTGACATCTCGAAAGCATTGATAGGGTGTGACATGACAGTCTCCAAAAGCAAACTTCATCAATGGTACCTGCAACATGGTGTGACTGGATATCGACTTCTGAGTGAACGTTTTATAAGTGGTCATTGACGGCGCTCTTCTGACTTTATTGGTTTAAATGCCGGTGTTCCTCAGGGGTCTGTTCTGTCTGCAACACTTCCTACTGCACATCAAACATCTGTTGTACCCAGGTATCTTTGGATACGCAGACGATAGCACTGTTACAGAGAGATACACATCCAGTTCCCGCGCCAGTGTCGCTGAGACCGAGTCCCTTAGAGAAGCTATGGTGGAGAGGTTGAATTTAAAGTTAAAAGCTGTGTCCGACTGGGGTGAAGCTAACCTTGTCGAATTCAATGCCAGCAAAACCCAGGCGTGTCTGTTTTCCGCAAAACGGAGTCCCTTTAACTTGACTCCCTCCTTCCTAAATATACCGATACCGATAAAGAACCACCTTGAGCTCCTAGGTATGGATTTCTCTTCCAACCTCAACTTCGGAAGTTCTATGAGTCTAAAGCCAAAATCGCTGCCAAAAAACTTGGCATCCTCTCTAAGGTTCGGCGATACTTCACACCGGAACAGTTGCTCCACTTGTATCAAGCACAAGTTCGGTCGTGTATGGAGTATTGCTGCCACCTTTGGGATGGCTCTGCCAAATATCAGCTAAACGCTTTGGACTCGGTGGACCGAAGAGCCAGGAAACTCATAGGCAACAATACGCTCGTTGGAACCAAACTCCAGAGTTTGGAGCATCGGCGTAAAGTCGCCTGTCTGTCGGTTTTTTATAAGGTGTATTTTGGAGAGTGCGCACAGGCACTTCACAGCTTGATACCACCCTCCACATTTTACCACAGGACCACAAGACGCCGGGAGTGCTTTCATCTCCATGTGGTTGACTTTCCGGCAATTCGCACAAAGCGGTTCTCTGCGTCTTTTTTGGTTCGCACAGTTCGGGAGTGGAACGATCTTCCTGCTTCTGTGTTTCCAGAGGCTTATAACCTCGGTGTATTCAAGGCCAGAGTGAATAGGCATTTTCTGGGTAAACGTGTACCATCATAGGCCTCGTCATCGCTTACCATCAGGCGAGACTGAGGTCAAACGTAAACCCATTGATAATAAAAAAAAAAAAAAAATACACCCTTTACAGTTGGCACGTTTAATGATCTGATAATTAATTACTTGGTCACAGTGGCTGTATCCCTTCTTTAACTATCTTCACTTTCACATTTATTATATTAGTAAAATTACCAGGTGTGAGAGATCTAACTCTGTCGTCAAGGCAGTGTTGACGCGTTCAACACTACATCTGTTATGGTCAGGCGTATTACTTACCATTAGGCGAACGAACTGACCGTCCCATTCAGTTATGTCATAAAAATATAATGGTTTACTCCCATTGTGGCAGCAAGGTCAAAACGGCCACATGTGCACGTGTTCGCCGCATTTGAAATTCAGATTTTTCCACAAATCCCTGGTCGCCATTATTCAAATTTATCTCTATGTTGAAGCCCGATGAAGACGAGAATATGATGCCAGTGATTACCGGTATAATACCGGGTGGAGTGAATGCTTTTTATGAATAAATTCAATATCCCCAGTGCTACATTGTAGCTATAAGGGAATTGAGTTATGTGCGAGGTCTGTGCCGTATAGGAGGGCGTTAGAGGCTGATGATGACGATTTTCAGTAAAGTATTATTATTATTAAAAATCACGAATGTGTGATTCTACCACTGGTTCGGACTGTTGTTGTCTACTGAAAAGAATCCAGCAAGAAATTTACTAGTTATTTTAAAAAAAAGTTGTAATATATTCCTTTACAAATCAAAATTAAGTATTTATTTAAATAAAAGGCAACAGCTTCATCTAGCCCCAATCTTAGTGTTAGCTTGTTACAGCGTACTAAACAACGGATCAAAATACTGTACTTTTTTATAAATAAATACACATTATTCATAGAAACACCCAGATCAATACAAACATACATGTTCATATACCTAAATATTTGTACTGCCCGGGAATCGAAACCGGAACTTTTAATTTAGTAGTCGACGTCTCAACATTACCAAATAGATGGTCAACATAATACAAAGCTTCCGTTTGAATTCTCATAAACATGAAATCACAAACGGTTCTCCCAATGTCAAATCATTTAAAGTTTTAAAAATTCTCTTTTTTTCGAACTGACTACTGCTGTTGGCCGCAGATGGCCTTTACAGCTTCACCGGGCAAGTGGCGAGCGCAGATGGCTCTCAGCCTTAAAAATTCTCATTCGCCTATGAATTCTATGGAGTGGATTTAATTGGGTAATACGTATCGGCGATGTGTCCGTTATTCGAGCGCTGTAATTGATCAGTTCAGTTATAGAAAGCTGCCCCAATTTCCACGCTGACTGCTTTCCAGCTGAGGCGCGTTAGGGTATGTTGCTGCATAAAATACATTTTTTATAATATTAACAAATATACTACATGTCACATGAAGCTAGGTAATCAGAAACGAGGGAACCAAACAGTCAGTAGTCACATACAAATAACCGTTCATAATTTTCATTCAGGAAATTTGTGTGAAGCTCGTGATCACTGACGGATAAATATATGGTCGGAGTTTCGCCGTTATCATGTCAAAATCCGGCCAGTATCGAAAACCGCAAAATATGCAGACATTTGATGGCATCTGTCAACAGAGCTATAGTTTATATTAGAAAGAAATCGAAACAAGAGCATGGCCTGTGTTGAAAAAAGCGCAGTGGAGAAAAGGAAAACAACCCAGGAATTACGTATACATACAAAGGTAAATGAACAATCCGATTAGCCCTACATATTTTTAGTTGAACCACTAAAATTAATATACAAAACAATATTTGTCAAAACTATATCATAGAGAGTAATTTTGGGGACACATTTTATTTATAAATGACAGTCCATCTGTATTTTTTTAATTGACCATGCTCGTTATGTTCACTTCGCAGCGTCGCATCTTCGGTGTCGCACGCAGTTAACTCTCAGACGTGTGTTTGCATAATATTGGATCTGTGCGCGTAGCGTGATACATTAACTGTTCTTCTCTTACTATAAACCGCTGTATTAAGGTTCAAAGTATCGTTTCTTTTTAGTTACGCTCCAGAACTAAAGTATATAACAAAATCAGTTTTAACCCGAAAACTCCGGTTAATGTTGAACCAGTTTCAAACTCTACGGCAAATTACTATAGCTACTCGTATGTAAAACCGCACTCCTCGCCGCACTCGTTTTTGTGATGGGTCATTATTTAAAACACAATATTATTTTTCTCAATAACAATAAAACATTAATATAATATAATAGTTTTAGGCAGTAACACACTCCGATGCGTCCATGCGGACCCGTAGCAGCTATCGAAAGTTTAATTAAAGCGAAACGAATAAGGTGTAATATTTCCCGCGATATCGCTCACATACTACGCTCAGCGTTCGGGTTATAAAATATTGCAAATCCATGCGCTATTTTTCAATGTGATGAAACGCTTGAACCATTTAGAAAACTTTTACGATTGCGTTGCGTCAAAACGGTTTTCATGATAAGGCTAAGAATAGTCAAGAAATTTGTCGTAATTATCAAGGATGTACGAGTACAGTCGAATTATTAAATTATAGTTCTGATGTCCTAGTTTTTACCGCATTGATGTTAGTTTTTTAATCCTTTGACCGCCCACGACACCTAAAGACGTCAGAGACCATAGATTTTTATTTTGTCTGGATTTTTGGCGCTCAAAGGGTTAACGATCGAAGATTTTCGGTGGCTCATTGGTATTGACTGTTACCTTCGGATCTGGAGAGCGCAGGTTCAAATCTCGCCACGTATCAATGTCTATTCGAATTTACGAAATTATATGACAGGAAAACAACGTGAGGAAACCTGCGCATGCCTACGAAAATTTTTTTCCGATCACCCATATACAACTGACCATTGCGAAAATTGCTATTATCAACCAAACCGCTACACTATTACATTATATACAATCGAACTCGATAACTCTTGTTTAAAACCAACTCGCATATTTTTTCCCATAAAACCAGTTAGTGTATTCGAAACAACCGTTTATTGTTATCACTAACTAGACAACGCACCACATAAAATAGCCTTACTGAAACTGAAAAATGTAGTCCATTTTTTAAGTGGTTCAACAACACGAAACCGATATTCGATCGTAAAAAAGCAACCCGCTCCACTGTGTATTATTTTAAAAGGGGTCTCTTGTACCCCCGAGAGCAATTTGCATCCAGCCCGAGCGTTTAACCCTTCCACGGGCAGGTTTACATTGAAATTATATTTTTTTTCCGCCGGGCTGTTTGCACACCCCTTTAGTAAAGACGTTAATGGTAGCTGAGAGGTTGAAAAAATGCCTGGCACAATCAAGGTGCGTCTACTCGGAAAATTAATAACTGTGGAAATGAATTCATAATGACATTGTAGCCATTTCGTAATCTGCAAAATAAGAGAGGTTATTCCTTTTTCAAAATTTTATGTCAATATATTTATATGATATACGACACCCAACCAGATGAAATGATGACCTAGCGTGGCGTGCAGCAGATGTCAACTGCAAGGGATCGGTCCGCGTGAAAATCATTAGGGGAGACCTTCGTTCAGCAGTGGAGGTATTAGGTTGTAATAATGATGATATGAATATGGTTCTCACCCACTGTCTTATGTTTTGAAAGTTAAGATCTTTCATTGAGAAGTCGAGTTTAGAGCTTTGATTGGTTGAGGTTGGTATCCCGCGAGAAAGACATAGTTTGTTAGAGGTTTTTTCCTGATCGACTTCAAAGAAAGATGAATTCACATTTTAAAAGTAAAAATAAGCCATCGGGGCTGGCTGCCGTCTGTGAGGTGGTTTCAAACTCTGAAACCAGGGTAGGTCTGATTTTTATCAATCTAAATATATCTTCTCGATAAAAATAATATGATATTTATTTTTTTTATTTTCTTTCTTAGGATTGCCAACGTTTATGTACAATCACACCTTAAAAAGTAAAAAACACACACCAGTACAATTACTATTGCCATAAACAATTAGAGGCAAACACAACATGCACAATAAGAGTATAACAAGAAAACAGAGTATTAATGTTACAAAGTAAAGCGAAACAATAACAATTCAATACATTATTTTCCTACTTAATATTAAAATAAATTAAAACGTAACGATATGTGAGCAATATGACAGGCAAGCCTTAGCCTGCCATCTCACCTGATGGTAGTAAGGACGGTGATCAATGGTAAACGAAGATGGAGCTTTTTTGCCATTTAATGTCTACATGAAATGGTCGATCAGGCTATAATGATCATAAAACATATTATATCTAGAGGCAGAGTTCCACTTAAAATAAAAACTCAAAAAATAATAAAGAAAGTTTTTACGATACACTTTTGTAGTTCGCATAATATAAGAAGGAAAGACCTTAAATATAATTGAGATACGTATCAACTGGTTTATAAGAACACATTTTTAATTTTGCTTTTATTTCTTTATTATACGTTAAGCTTAGTGATATCAATATGAACTTTGTTTGCAATTCGTAATTGAATTTCTGAATAAGCTTTAACATTTTTAAACCACACACATGCATATCCATAAGGGCCTTAACTCAGATGTAACTAATCTTTCCTGTCTCAATCCTAGTGCAGTACAAATATTTCCTTTTGTTGGCATAAACTGTTTAGACTCGTCTGTTTGAATTAGAGTAGGTGTGATTCATTTTAATACGAAGTACATTGTTTAGTACCAATAATCCAAGTTTGCTTTAATTATAAAAATAACGCCCGACCGCCCCGCCCCGGTTTCACACAGGTACAATGCTGATACTAAATTATACATGTAAACCTTCCTCTTCATCATCTATTTAAATTATATTTTAATATATATTTGTTTTAAAGATTTAAGCGCAGTTGCGTAGTTTTAAAGAGTTAATTCGCTTGTTGATTCTATATATCCCTATGTGGGATATTTAGAAAAAACAAGCGAATTTGTTTTATATTATGTATGTAGTGCTGCCCTGTAACTGTGAATAGATATGAAAATTTTAAATACTATGTTAATTTTTCTATCATAAAATTGTTATATTATATCAAAGGAAACAATTAAATTCCACTGACAATTGACACGAACACGAAAAGGCCGCGAAGACAGAAGGTACATTTGGCGCGAACGTAATCCTGTTTATTCTTCGTTCGCCATGGGAACGTGAGTGCCCACGGCGCTAAGACGTGATCATAGATTATGCAACCGCGGATGGGCGGCAATCAAGGGCGGATCCAGGTTTGGCGCCAGGAGGGGGTCATATAAAAGTAGTAAATTCAAGAACTTATAAGGTATTTTGTTAATGTACGTTAGTATAGTACTTAAAATAGCTCAGGCTTATGACCCTCCCCTTGGATCTGCCGTTGGCGGCAATGTGGTGTGGTGACCTTCCCCAAAGATTTGCACGTGGACCGTTCCCCGTCAGTCGACATCTATCTCCTACCCGCCACCTTAACGAAATCATAAGTCCTTCTAGTAAGAGGTTGGTCTACGCCTATTTTCCCGTTATCACGTCCGGAGACTTTGACAGATAGGCGGTACATCCGAGATATTTTGGAAACTCTGAACGTTTTCCCGTCTAACGAAAATCATTACTACAAAGAAACTAAGCTACGTATATCAAATAAAAATAGCAAAAAAGGGTGATAAAATAAATTTTATTTGCATATACATTTTAAAATTGTAAAGCATTATTACTTTTACTATGAAACACAGTTCGAGAACTTTTCCGAAGAAGGTAGGTAACAAAAGACTGCTAGTCTGTACGTGTAATCTATGCGGCGTCTTCAGTCCATTTTCATTTAGTATTCAGGCCCATTACTCTAATCCGTGAATGGGTCGCGGTCCACGCTTTAGGCATTACAATCAAGCTTGGTGCAGCTTACGGTGATGACAGGCTACCAGTTAATTCTTTAAGTATTCTTTTGATAATCTGAATAAACCTTTTTTGTGAGTTCTTTCTTATATTTTTTGCAACCTTTGATGGCAAAAGTTAAAAACTAACTGTTCTATTTTTGGTTAAGAAGTCAAGTTTCCATCCATGTGGTTTAATTAGTTGAGATGTCGACACCAAGGGTGGCGGATTCGAACATGAATGTACATGAACATGTCTGTTCGTATTGGTCTGGGTGTTTTCTATGTATAATAATTATGTATTTATTTACAAAAAATATATATAACTATGTTATTCCGTTGTTTAGAACCCATTAATATGGGTACTAAACTATGGCTAAATGCTTAATTTGGAACTAGATGGCGCTGCGTAAAGGTCAGTGGATTTATTTATTTAAAGTTTTACTTTTATTGCCAAAACCCTCGCCATTCCGAAAGAACTATGACTGCGCTGCCAACATTTGCAAGATATTAATTGCCATTCTTTGTCTATTACAAAAATATTTTATTGGATACCCCACGAATATCCTCATTGCTAGCGATACAATAATTGTTTATTAGTTTTATATTTCATCATCATCAGCTCATTAAACGTCCCCACCGAGGGGCACGAGCCTACCCGTATGGGGTGATTAGGCCTTAGTCGTCCACGCGGGCTCAGTGCGGATTCGACGACTTCACACACAACCTTCGAATCTCTTCGCAGGCGTGCATGAAGGTTTCCTCACGATGTTTTCCTTCACCGTATATTTTTCGAAAATTCGAAAATACATTGGTACGTGTCGGGATTTGAACCTCAGCCCTCCCGGTAGGAAGGCGACAGTCCACACCACTGAGCCACCGACGCTCTAGTTATATTTGATACATGCAAATTCTAAAAAATTAGCAAAAAATATCTGCAACGATGCTTTTGTTATTAGTTCTTTTTTATATAAGGACCTGAAAAGCAATCAGATTTTTTCGAAATGCTCAGAATGAAAGAATTTAGCGATTTATATAAAAAGAAGTGAACAAGAAGAAAAATAAACTGACACTTCCTACTTTCTGCCTTAAATTGTATCATCGTGAGGAAACCTGCGCACGTCTGCAAAGAGATTCAAAGATTGTGAGTGAAGTCGGCCAATCCGCACTGAACCCGTGTAGACAACTAAGGCCTATATACTATTCACGGGTAGGCTCGTGCTCCTCAGTTGGGACATGTAATGAGCTGATGGTTATGTTAGAAATACAATTGTTTTAACAATTTGAGCCTAAGTTGGGCCTACAGGGCCCATAAATGTTTTTTTAACAACTATGTTACTTATGGATTACAATAAATATATGAGTATGAATAAATGCCTCTGTCAATGATTTGTGCCACTTAACCAATCTATAAAAGCTGATCAATAACGTATTTGTTGAATCCAGGGCCGTATTAGTTAGATATAAAACACCACGGGTTGCAGAATTTGGCAAGACCTTTCTATATCATACTTTTTA
The DNA here is from genome assembly GCA_019425675.1 of Leucinodes orbonalis. NCBI lineage: Eukaryota > Metazoa > Arthropoda > Insecta > Lepidoptera > Crambidae > Leucinodes > Leucinodes orbonalis. Next base: position 41,943 of record PQWD01003431.1, read on the forward strand.
TGTATCTGTTCAGATTGAAACCAGGCATTGCCGTATGAACGTCGGTGGCTCAGTGGTGTGGACTGTCGCCTTCCTACCGGGAGGGCTGAGGTTCAAATCCCGACACGTACCAATGTATTTTCGAATTTTCGAAAAATATATGTACGTTATCCGACGCTCTTACGGTGAAGGAAAACATCGTGAGGAAACCTTCATGCACGCCTGCGAAGAGATTCGAAGGTTGTGTGTGAAGTCGTCCGATCCGCACTGGGCCCGCGTGGACGACTAAGGCCTAATCACCCTATACGGGTAGGCTCGTGATGATGATTTCCGTAAGTTATAGCCCTCGGAGACAATCTTTCTCTACTATTTGCCTGAATCCAGGTCCTCAATTCAAGTCGCGATTTCAATACGTAGAATTGAGATACCCTTATTAGGTTTTAAAGATTGGGTGATACGTATTTCTCTACTATTTGCGGTTTGAACCCAGTTCCTCAAGTCAAGTCGCGTACTCAAAACGTACAATTGAGATACCCTTATTTTGCTTTAAAGATTGCGCGATACGTAATATTGTAGCGTTTGATATTGATCTCGATACCTTTGCTAATGTATAAATAAAAAAATAACATACTCATGGCTGTTAATGTTAGATACCTTTGCTAAATAAAATAAGAACATATTCATCGCTGCTTTTGTAAGTACCATAGATAAAAATAGCTCAACAAAACCTTCAGTGTTTATTCAAACTTGAGCTGAGAACCGATCGGGCTGAGAACGAGTTTGCTTAGTGCTCATCCAATTACAGCCGGTGACGTAGAGCCTTTAACATTTCACTCGCTCACTGTTATGTGTGAAATAAAACTCGGGAAACTGTGCTTTTAATGGGAGCTGACTGTCACACCGTACTGAAACAATTGTACCATTCAGTTAAAATTATTAATGTTTTTCATATTGCAATATATATTTAATTTATTTTGGTTTGATGTCTATTTCATTGTTGATTAATCATAGAATCCTTTGTTGCTATTGGCATCTTTATTTATAATATACCTACACTATATTATATACTATATTAAAATCTAAATTTTTTAAAATATATTTATACGTAATTAATATGCACGAATAGAAAAGAAGATTTTTGAGACTGAAACAATTTAAAGAATATCAGTCCATTGGGTTTTTAGACAATTTTTTTTTTCAAGTTAAACTTTTGATCGCTAATTAAAAATGTATACATACATCTTTCATAATCATCATCAATTCAGCCTTTGGACGTCCACTACTGGACATAGGCCTCCTCCAATGTTGTCCATATGCACAGATCTGAGGTAATTTGCATCCGGCGATCTTAATCAGGTCATCCGACCATCTTGCTGGTGGACGTCCTACGCTGCGCTTTCCGGTACGTGGTCTCCACTCAAGAACTTTCCCTTTTATACATTTACGTGGGACTAATCTTAATTGATGAGGTCGTTTAATGTGTGAACTATTAGCTAATAAAATGACCACGACGTTGCTTGAATCGACGTTCCTTGAAACTTGTTCTACGACGGTGTGAGTGGCTGCCTTTACCGTCTTTCGAGTGGACCCTCTGGAGAAGTGTTTGCCGACGCCGTCGCCCGCGCGCTGCCTCTTACAAGATATCCTTTTGAGACACGCCTTGCGTGCTGATGACCCTGGAAATGGTTGGGTGATTAGGCAACGCTGTAACTACCTCGCAGTGTGGATGTCGGGTACTTGGGGTATGATCCTGGCTGTTGTTTGTTGCGATGTTAAGAGTAATGCAAACCGAATGCTGAGTAGCCTTATGGACTTTCTAAAACACATATACAAATAATGCTAAATGTTTGTCATGTTACTTGTTTTTTTTTCTATTTATGTTTTTGACATGTTAACGTGGCGAGTAGTCATTAAAAGTTGACTGCCAGTAACGGTCCGCGTGGAAATTGTTCGACAATTTATTTATCAAGTGTCAAGATGATGATATCATCATCCAAAACCGTCAAATTCAAACCGTCAGCCTCTCCTGCACATCACATCTCCGTAGATATCTATCAGTGAATATAAAGCTGTGAACCACCCTTCCACGTCTTAATATGTCCGCCGAATCAGGAAATCATTTTTCTTTTCAGGCAATCAAGGAGTTATCTGCAAAGTTCTAACCAAATTAGGAATTGGATGCAAAAACGTACAATGTGATTCTAGTGATGCGTATTACTTTACTATATACAGAAAGTCACTATGTTATATCCAGTACGGAATTAAAAACTCCATAGTACATAAATTTTCACGCATAAACGCAATGAATCAAAGCCTCGCGAAACTGCAACTTGCAATAAAACAACATGAAAACGGTAAATGTTAACAAATTACACCCGATCCCAGTTTCCCCGTTATTTGTGGTTGGGAAAATATTTTTAAAACATTGTATTTGCATAATTTAATAAACGAGTCGGCAATAACTCCGGCTTTTGATATATGTCCGGTAACAAAGTTTGTCTTACTCGCGGATGGTGCAATTTAACGGTTGATGTATACATTTTTACAGTATTATGTAAATAATATAGAAAAATATGATAGTCATAAAGACGACAAATTCTTGATATTTCAATTCAAGTACGGCTTTAGAGGCGTAGGCGACCCCCAACCAGATGGACGGATGATCTGGTTAAGGTGGCGGGTGGCAGATGGATGTCAACTGCAAGGGATCGGTCCGCGTGGAAATCATTAGGGGAGGCTTCGTTCAGCAGTGGACATAATTGGGCTGTAATGATGATGATGATGACGGCTTTAATTAAAATCACTTCCGTTCAAAGAACTAGAATTCAGAAATTAATTTACAATAAAGGGCAATTAGTAAAAAATTTTTAGAATTATATAATTATATATATATTGTATAGATAACCTCTCATTAAAGTTCATTTGGTACATACAGAATGTGCCCACATGTTTAAAGCTGCAGTCTGGCATGTAAGTAAAATTTATTGATGAAACTCAAGACTGTTATTTACTGTAGCTTATTTTGTGAGCCTTAAATAAATAAATAACCTTTTTTTTAATCTTTATTTAAGGAGCTTAGTCACACTTGACTACGTTCCCTTAATATGTAATATTATGTATTGTACATATAATAATGCCAACCTTTTATTAATATAATTCTCGTTTGATGTGAATCATACAAACCAAAACATACAAATACAAATTATACTCAGACATACACCAAGCGTCAAAGTCCTAATTTAAGTAAGGATAATTACTTCTTCTTAGCGTCATCATCAGCTCATTAAACGTCCCCACCGAGGGGCACGAGCCTACCCGTATAGGGTGATTAGGCCTCAGTCGTCCACGCGGGCCCAGTGCGGATTGGACGACTTCACACACAACCTTCGAATCTCTTCGCAGGAGTGCATGAAGGTTTCCTCACGATGTTTTCCTTCACCGTAAGAGCGTCGGATAACGTACACATATTTTCGAAAATTCTAAAATACGTTGGTACGTATCGGGATTTGAACCTCAGCCCTCCCGGTAGGAAGGCGACAGTCCACACCACTGAGCCACCGACGCTCTTCTTAGCGTATCGATAGCCAAAGTATAATCAAACTGTAGAAGACCAAAAGCAAGCTACGTTGACAGCGTTATCTCCAGCTGCCATTAAATCCTGCTGAGAACAGCTATGGAGTGGAGACCGCGTCTTGGCCAGCGTAGCGTAGGACGCCCTCCGGCCCGATGGACCGACGACTTGCGGAAGGTCGCTGGTGGGAGCTGGATGAGAAAAGCGGAGGACCGGGATATCTGGCGCAAAATGGGAAGACCTATGTCCAGCAGTGGACTGCGATAGGTTGAAGAGAGAGAGAGAGAGAGAACAGCTATTCTCCAAAACTGTTGTTCCCAAGTTGCAACTTGGGTAAGCACGACACGACATAAGGTGTACTATTTGGGTCACCTCATAAAGACAGTCTAAATCAAGACAGTCCGAAATCCCACACTATGTACGGAATAAGGGATAAACATGGTAGGCGTTTATCAATTACAGTACTATTATCGAAAGATTGTAGCAAACAACGGACTAAAAATATACGAGAATATTTAGCTAGCAACCAAGCAGATAATCCCCATTTCGGTAAAGGGCTAAGATCTTTTTTCGTACTAACACCTACATACTAGTAGCAAATAGCGAATAGATAAACATATTATATATTTTATTTTGTCAATACATATTATACATAGAAAACACCCAGACCAATACAAACAGATATGGCCTTTATTTCGTAAATACATACATTGAAAACATCAAATTTTCGTTCTTTAAGATAAGCGATAAATAACTTAGTGGCTTGGGATGGGACTGGCCCTTAAATTTTTTTGATGTTGAAAAGTGTACGTTAAGGGTAAGTGCCGGTCAAGACACTTTGCTGATAGCAATTCACACACCTTACTATGACAAAAATCTCTATTTCAAAGAAAAATAACACATCAATAAAAATAACAAGGAAAACCCCAGGTAATTCGAGCGTATTCCTCTTTGCAAGACGCACAATGGATCTCTTTATAATTCCAAGATTTTTCAAAAGCTTTCAACACTATTCACACTACCTTCACACATATCGGATATTGTTTCATTTAAATATATCTTTGTCGCTTCGTCTCATGTATTGCACCTGATACACAACTCCGCGCTCGAGTTCCATCGATATTTGCATACAAATTGCTCTACACCCACTTTACTAGACTCTTGACTGCGTCTCGCGATTATAAATTGTCGATATACATACTAACATCAATATTAATTTGCTACTGTATGGTTACCGTTGCAAATCAAAGTTTTTTACTTTCCTTTGAGCTATCAACATCAGTCAGTCTCTATATAGGGCACAGGCCTTAACACACATCACTTATATAAGGCCATAACCCACCAATGGTGAAATTAACTAGGTGGTAGACTCTGTATTGTGCCGTCTAGGTAGGTACCACCGCAGTGCCAGATATCGTCTCATGAAATAAGAGTGCTTTGCACTTTTATATTCCGGTACTGTAGGTAGTCAAATTACCGGGTATAAGAGACCTACTCGTATCATTATGTATCGTCTTGGGTGTCAGGCGCAGAGCAGTGTTGACGGGATAATATTGACCACCTATTTCCGTTATTACACACATATTTACAAAGCAATTCTATTGTTTGTTTTAAAAACATCTTTTCTCCGTTCGTCTCATCGCCGTTTTAGTGGAGTCCCAGCCTAACAAAAGGAATTTGTGCCAAGCTTTCCAATAATTGTTTTCACGATACCAAAATACCATTATACCTTCACGTCCATTTTTCGCTATCATTTCTCTGAAAGCGTTCATTTTGCAAAAGGGGGTATACAAAATAGACGGACTGAAATAAACGCGTGTACAAATCAAACTGGGTCCTTTCGGGGGCATAGTATCAATCAGAGTCGATACGGACGGTATGTAGCGGGACATATCGGGACGGACAAATGTACGGGACGAAAACAATTGGCGCAATCTAAAAGGGAATGCTGATAAAATTCCTTCAGGCACGTGAGATGGATTTAGTTTGTTTATTCTTGATGCAATACTGTTTGAGAATGGTTTTTGTAGAAAATTGAATCCATTTGCTCATATTGACATTTAACTTTGCTTAAAAATTCACGGATTTGTTTGTGCTTTTGAATGTGTTCTCCAATACAAAGCTTCGAGTGCAAATTGGAGTAGATAGACTCAAAGGAGAAAGGGTATTAATTAAATATATCATATACTGGAACTAGTTTTCTGGAAGCGGTTACATTAAAAAATATGTGTATTTTTAAGCTAAGGAAGCCGGATCTAAGCTCATGCAGACCTAAAAATCACATTATTAACAAAGCTATTGTAGTCCTAGTTTGATTTAAATTGCTCCATATAATATTTTTAATTCACTGCATATTTGAATTTTCGACATTTAAATTAACTTTTTCTCTTATGCGGAGTAATATAATAAATGAGGCTTACAACTAATGTATCAATATCAAACAATTTACTTATTATAATGAAATTTAAAATAATTGAACCATACAATAAAAAATGTTGTTCGGCTTCGCTCTCATTTACAATTTTAACAGACTGTTTTATTAATATCTCAGCATTTACCGCACAAGCAATACGTCACTCTCCATTCACTTACCCCGCGATTACCTATACCAACCGTATAAATCACTCGAAGGGACCGTTATAAATTTTTCGGTCAAGAAATTGGTTGGTGCGTGATATATACCAAGCTCATCACGGTAAATACCTACTCAACATACACCGGCCTGTCGATTTATGGGGGGCAATATTAGACTTGATGAAACTCGAGGGTGCTCGCAAGGGGATATTCTCGGACCGTTTTTTATATGTAAAAAATAAGGGCGATAACCGGGAGGTCGGCATTCGGACCTCCTGTTTGTCAACGTTAGACCAACAATGAGATTTTTTCGGCGAGATTTTTTCGTCGTCGGCTTGTGCGTGAGACGGTTTTCTAAGTAAAGCTTGAGTTACAAAGGTTTTCCGAGTGTTCATTTACGCAATATTTTTACTCGTTTTCTAATACGTTACTTATGATACTCAGTACTTAATAACGTTCGTTAAATCAGTTCATTGAACTTATGTTAGAAAACACAGTATAATAATAAGTAGTTTTTATAATATATAACGGGCTGACTCTTTAACACAGTATTTGTGGGACTAAATAACATGATATGAAATGGAATGAACTTGCCTAGAAAAAGTATGTTTTCCCAGTTTTCCATTCTCTTTTCTATTTTATAATATCCGTAAACAAAAACACAGATAGACCATTCCATTCAATCACAGTAAGCCTAATTATAGTAAATGCGTATCGTTTAGTCCGAATGCATAGGACGTCAGCAACATACGAATGCAAAATAAAGATATTCTATGGTGAAAAGAATACGATGAGATCTATTCATGGGGCTCAAAAAATGACTCGCCACAAATGCGAGTAACAGCAACTGTATTCAATTGTTATTCTTTGAAAACAACAACACTCATGTGACCCCGCAGTGTCTTACAGCTTGAACTTCACCAGTTACCTATCGCCAATGAGAGCTCTGGCTCTATGAGTAAATCCAATAGCAAGGTCGAATTTCGCTGAACTATCCTCAAGATCGTCGTCCAACCCCCACTGTGCTCACGTGGACGACTAAGGACTAATCACCCCTATACGTGTAGGCTCGTGCCCCTCGGTAGGGACGTTTCAAGAGCTGATGATGATGATCCTAAAGATAGCTGAAGTAATTTGTGTTACATTGGAATGAGCTTTGTGCAAAAATAATACTTAGGTTTAAAGTATAGCTTCACCCTATCATAGAGCTAAATACAAAGCTAGCCAACACCACCAACGGATACGAGCATTACGGTTAAGGGGTGATTAGGCCTTAGTCGTCCACGAGGGCCCAGTGCGATTGGCCGATGACACGCACAACCCTTGAATCTCTTTGCATGCGTGCGCATGTTTCCTCAAGATGTTTTCCTTAACCGTAAGAGTGCGGATAAACGTACTTATAATTTCGAAAATTCGAAAATCTTCACCCTATCTCTCTTCAACCTATCGCAGTCCACTGCTGGACAAAGTTTCCCCCTATTTTGCGTCAGACATCCCGGTCCTCCACTTTTCTCATCCAGCTTCCACCAGCGACCTTTCGCAAGTCGTCGGTCCATCGGGCCGGAGGGCGTCCTACGCTACGCTTGCCAAGACGCGGCTCCACTCCAGAACTCATCTGCTCCAACGGCCATCGGTTCTGCGACATTCGTAACCAGCCCACTGCCACTTCAACTTGCAGATCCGGCAATTTACCCTATATTGTTCCAAAATTCTTGATTCTTGTAGACTGAAGTTTGTTCTCCTAAAATAATATTTAATAAGTATAGAAAATGACATTCGATAAGAAAGATACTGAATTATTAGTTTGAAAGGGTTTCGCCTTTGTAATGTTTAATCCTACAAAGTAGACTAGTTCATAGCCTAACTTAGACTAACTTCACTTGGGTTCTGTTTCACACGGAGAAAGGGAAAATGCTTCTTTACATTCAAAACTGAGCTAAGAAAATGTAAGTTCTCACACGCGTACTGCAAACAACCTACCAAAAGAAACTAATCAGCTTCGTATCATAAAAAGATAAGTCTATTATTTGACTTAAAATTAAAATCATATATTTTATTTATTAATTTAAAATTAAATTAAATAAAAATAAATTGAATTAATTAGCACTGCTTTGATTTTTTATTGATATTTCTATATATAAACCCATATTATGGTGCAATGGTTGAGACGTCAGCTTATACACCAAGGTTTCGAAGTTCGATCCCGGTCAGTCAAAACATAATATGTGTATGAACATGTCTGTTGGGTGTTTCTAGTTATATTTGTATGTATTTACAAAGACTTGAGTGGAGACCGCGTCTTGGCAAACGTAGCGTAGAACGCCCTCCGGCCCGATGGACTGACGACTTGCGAAAGGTCGTTAGTGGATGCTGGATTCGTAAAGCGGAGGACCGGGATATCTGGCGCAAGATGAGTGAGATCTATGTCCAATGGTGGACTGCGAGAGGTTGAAGAGAGAGAAAAGATGTATTAACAAAAATAACTATATAAGTATTTAACCCGTTGTTTCGTAGCTGTATATTACAGGCTAATGATAAATTTGCAGAGTGTCGGTGGCTCAATGGTGTGGACTGTCGCCTTCCTACCGGCAGGGCTGAGGTTCAATTCCCGACACGTACCAATGTGTTTTCGAATTTTTCGGAATTATATGTACGTTATCCGACGCTCTTACGGTGAAGGAAAACATCGTGAGGAAACCTTCATGCACGCCTGCGAAGAGATTCGAAGGTTGTATGAAAAGTCGTCCTATCCGCACTGGGCCCGCGTGGACGACTTAGGCCTAATCACCCTATACGGGTAGGGTCGTGCCCCTCGGTGGGGACGTTTAATGAGCTGATGATGATGATAAATTTGGAGCCAGATGGCGCTATGCGAATTTTGGTTTATAAATTATAGTTTCTTTTTTTATATAACCAATTGCTTAGTGTGAAAAGGCCCATAGACTAACTTAACTTAGATACCGGCTTGCCAAAGGCACAGCTAAAGGCGCCATCTAGTAAATTACTTTTGAACTTCCACGAGTCTGTACTAGCAAAATCTCGTTTCAATACTTAGTAAAATGTTACATCGTCATCATCATCATCAGCTCATAAACGTCCCCACCGAGGGGCACGAGCCTACCCGTATTGGCTGATTAGGCCTTAGTCGTCCACGCGGGCCCAGTGCGGATTGGACGACTTCACACACAACCTTCGAATTTCTTCGCAGGCGTGCATGAAGGTTTCCTCACGATGTTTTCCTTCACCGTAAGAGAGCGTCGGATACATGTATTTTCGAATTTGGGACGTGTCGGGATTTGAACCGCAGCCCTCCCGGTAGCAAGGCGACAGTCCACGCCACTGAGCCACCGACGCTATAAATGTTAAATATTCTCAAGAATTTTATAAGTAAATTTTGAACTGTGTATAAATAAAATAAATATACACTGACGTTCACACAACGCCATCCAGCCCAAGTTCTAGTGTAGCGTGAAACTTGCATTGCGGGAACAAAACAACTGATAAACATAGCCATGAACATTTTTTAAATTAATACATAGAAAACAGACCAATACAAACAGGCATGTTCATGCCCACAAATGTGTGTACTGCCCAGGAATCGAACCCGGTATCCTTGGTGTAATAGCCGACGTCTTAACCATTACAACAGATGGGTCGTCAAACCGTCTATAATATCTTCTCATCTACCTATTGAAGGTCACTCCCGGACATAGTTATCTCCCACTGTCCGCCAAATATTACTCCTCCGATATCCTCATCCAGCCTCCGACCTTTCGTAAGCCATCAACAAGCCGTAGGACCTACGCTATGCGTCCAATAAATATATCACCATAAAAATCTGCATTCAGAACGATCATTATAAAAGCATCTCTCATTATTCAACACGTCATTGACCGTGCGACTATCAGATGCATTGTGACGTCATCAGAGTGACGTCACGCCGCTCATCAGTGACGCCAGTCCCCATTACCAGCCGGACCTCGCTAACGAAGCGCACCGGGAATCACTTCGCTATGGAAACTTTTGTATAAAACACTCAATAGGAGTTATTCACTCGGTTCACAGATTAAAAAGGCAGATTTAAAACTTAATTAAATTGCTTTTAAAAGCGAATCCAAACTACTTGATATTTTAAATGGACTCTTTACTCTAGTCTAACAGCTTAATAGATTCAATCTTGACTTTGAATAAATCTGGGGCCAGGACATGATTTGCTCTACTTTTAAAATAACGATAAATTAAGAGTTAGTTATGAACGGTAAGTCTATGGTTAGAATCTGACCAGGCTAATTAAAAGAACTTCAGGAAACATAAGCGATATAAAGGAGCGTACTTATTCCGAACCGGTGGTAGAGTCACAAAAATATTATAATAATCATCATCATCAGCTCATTAAACGTCCCCACCGAGGGGCACCAGCCTACCCGTATAGGGTGATTAGGCCTTAGTCGTCCACGCGGGCCCAGTGCGGATTGGACGACTTCACACACAACCTTCGAATCTCTTCGCAGGCGTGCATGAAGGTTTCCTCACGATGTTTTCCTTCACCGTAAGAGCGTCGGATAACGTACATATATTTTTCGAAAATTCGAAAATACATTGGTACGTGTCGGGATTTTAACCTCAGCCCTCCCGGTAGGAAGGCGACAGTCCACACCACTGAGCCACCGACGCTCTAATAATAAAAATTAACGATTAAAAAGTATCTATAACAGATTTATTTGAATAAAGATTTTTTTCTTTCTTTCTTTCTTAACTTTGAATTATTATTGGGCGTACCAAAAATATGCATTGATGCAAGTGAGTGTAGCGAAGTCTTAAAAAGATAAATAATAATGGAATGCAGCCACTTCACATCTGTCGAATCGTCTTGTTATTTCCACACATTTTCTTAGGCATAACAACACTTTGTCTTTTGGTGTTAGATTAACTGATAATACAAATAACTAAAGAGTCATTATAAGATTTAAATTATCATAAGGATAGTTTGAGGTATTAAAATTTTATAAAAACGTTGATGAGATCTTTTTGAACTGATTCATAATATGCTCGCATACCCAATTGACAGGAAACATTGCAGGAAACTACCAGCACGAAGTTTTCTTTAGTGCCTCGATAACTTACAATTACTTTTATATTATATTACACGTAACACAAAAGAAGCGTAGGCTGACCACCGACCAGGTGGACGGATGACCTGGTTAAGGTGGTAGGTAGAAGATGCATGTCGACTGCTAGGGATCGACCCGCGTGGAAATCATAAGGGGAGGCCTTCGTTCAGCAGTGAACGTATTAGGTTTATACGTTCATTGCTGAACGTACGTATAACAATGCTCACTATTGAGCAATTATAGACACTGAATACAATAGCAGCTGTCAAAAATACTCCGTACAGTAACCAATCTTCCGCAAAATATCGAACCAAACAAAAACTGACCACAAATGGAGGGTACTCCATCAAAATCAATCAAGCTTGACCCCATAAGTGTGAACAAATGTTAACTCAATCCCTCTTTGGAGACGGTCGTTAATAAAAATCGCTATACGAGATACCGTTTGTTAGGTAAAGTGTACGTCACGTGATATGCGAGATTATGACGTCATCACGAGTGCTCACTCGAGCGGTGTCCGCGAGATAACCGGGTGTGACACACGGATGGTGACGATGGGCAACAAGTGCAGCATTAATTGCTAAATTTTGTCACCAATCAAGAAAATTAAAACCGCCGCAGTTTTATATATCCAACAAGTACAACATTTTTACAATTTCTTTACGATCCCCGTGACCAAAACAGAAAGGATACCAATATATACTGTGGATTATAAATAATAAGACGGGCGAAAAAAACTGGGGAAAATAATTATTGAAATTCTATTAACGAAATGTTTGTTTTTATTGATTAAACATCTGCTTTATTTTTTTAAAATCTTTAAATCAACTCTAAAGCAAAACAAATAATATTTGTGATAGAGTACTATATTTGTCAAATATTTACTAGTTAGTATTTAATAGTTCACTTACTACTATTATTAGCAAGGAAATTAACATGAGATCTTACATAAAAAAATACCACCGGAAAGTACATGGAAAAGGTTCAAGGTTATGAGAGTTATCATTTCATATCTTTATATCTTTTCACTTAAAATATTTTGTGTTGTTCAAGATTTAATCCAGTATGCTTAGTCCACACTGTTACTAGCCGGCCATTCAAATAAATTACTCTGAGGATCGTCACCATTGAACTTTATAATTATCTCTAAACAGCCACACTATCAATGCATGTTGAATTGGTTGGTAAAAGCAAATTATATTGATGGACCAATGCAGACTTTTGTAATAAAATAATAATAATATTAAATATCCACAACGCCATCTAGCCCCAAACTAAGCCTGTATTATGGATAATAAATTACGAATAAACAACTCATATACTTTTTTTGTATATATATACATATTATGTATAGAAAACACCCAGACCAAAATAATACAAACTGACATGTTCATGCACACAAATGTTTCTACTGCCCGGAGATCAAACCCGGAACCCTTGGTGTAATAGCCGACGTCTCAATCATTACACCAGATGGGTTGAATTAAAATCCTATTAGTTCGATAAACCACGCGACAGTGTGTCCCCATACAAACAGATGATGACTATGGGATAACTGCATGTCGGTAACGCGTTTGTCTCCGATGGGGCCTCATCCGCAAGCTATCACGCCTGAGTGGTTTGCTCAGCGCTTCAGGTGAGCCAACTTTGTACTGAAAGAAAAGTGCGAGCCTTTAAAACGGCTTTTCATATAAGCTTGAATATGAAGGAGCATATCTGATCTTTTGATGAATGATAATGTTGACTAGCTGTGGAAACTGTTAAATCTAGAAGGAACTCAATAAATAAATAATCATCATAAGCCTGTAACGGCCCACAACAGGGTTCATCAGCATCAGCCTGTAACGGCCCACAACAGGATGCAGGCCTTCACGCACAGCCTAGCTATGGGTAGATTGAGCCATAACCCACCATGTGATCAAAATGTGTATTGGTCGGTGTTAACCACTACCATCTTGAGATACCTGCACTCTCCGGATCGAAAGGCAACAAAAGATACCAATGAACCACTGACGCTCTTAGGTAAAGCCCATCATTTTTTAATCTTATTGTGACGTGTTGTCTAAACCGGTCGCTAGATTCGGTATAGTTGTCTATACTAGACTAGGCCATTGACAACAAATTAATAACACACTACACAGCAGTAAAACCTTTGCACCGAACCTAAATTCCTTATTCTCTTATATTACTATGAATAATCCAAAAGATTTCTCTAATTACGTCACAATTGCAATTAACCCTAAAATGCCAGCGATCCGCGCCCATCAAACCGGGCGGTCAGTGCTCAAAAAAATTTCAACCCTCGCAATCTCGCCTTAATTACCGGCGAAGGGCTAGTGAGTTCATTTAACCCCCCCGACAATTCCGCGCGCGACTCAATCCCGTCATCAGAATTTGCATATAGAGCGCGGAATGGACTGGAATGGTCCAAAAACGGCGCCGTAATCGCCGAACGCCGGGGAAGGGTTACGCGGAGCGGCGAATATACGGACCTCCATTGTTTTGCAGGGATTTTATGGCACGCTTTTGTGTGACGGTCTACCCGATAATAGGTGCTGGATGTGCGCCCGTGCTGTCCATTTTTATATGGACTATTCCGATTGGTTACCATTTCAAGCGAGGATAGCAGTGTTACTTACACACAATCAGAAATTAAATATTCGCATCACCCTCACGACGGTAACATCGACCGTACATATTAACTGTAATGTAGAATTTGTTGAAGTAAGGATCGGTAGAGTTAGGTCGTGTAGAGTCAGAAGCGATATGAGATCTGATATCTTTTTTCAGCGCATATCTTTTGTGGTCATCTTGGCAACATTTTACATGAAATAGATCATCATCAGCTCATTAAACGTCCCCACCGAGGGGCAGGAGCCTATCCGTATAGGGTGATTAGGCCTTAGTCGTCCACGCGGGCCCAATGCGGGTTGGACGACTTCACGCACAACCAAAGAAATTCACATTTCTTCGCAGGCGTGCGCAGGTTTACTCCCGATGTTTTCCTTCACCGTAAGAGCGTCGGATAACGTACATATATTTTTCGAAAATTCGAAAACACATTGGTACGTGGCGGGATTTGAACCTCCGCCCTCCCGGTAGGAGGGCGACAGTCCACACCATTGAGCCACCGACGCTCTATATATAATATGGAGGGATGTAAATACTGTCTAATTACAAATACATTAACTTAATTCAGGTCTGCAAATTGCGGAACGAAGCTCTGGCAACCCTCTACGACGCGATTGGTCACAATTTGGTGACACAATAAATGTCATGATAATTACCATTTTTGTAGAACAATCTTACTCCGTAGTTTTCACTGCTCACTATAGGGATTAATGCTATGTCCATTTATTCGCAACTCCCGCCGCGTAATGTCGCCCGCGACACGGATATAAGTCAATTTACCCGGTGTAATACACCTCGCCTCACAACGGATATTAATCTGTCGCCCCACAACTCTTTGCACAAAGCGTGTGGAATCGGGAGTTGTGTAAATATACCAGCAGCAATGTCAATTCCAAAGGATATATCGCTTTATATAGATACTTACTATTCATCCGAATGGAATCGATATTTGCAGTCTGTTCGTTACAGGTTCAAAATATTAAGCAACTATCGTCATTGTTGGTCTTGGATTAGCTTATACCCATTCAAGTTAAGATCCCTTATAACTCAGTGCATAACTCTTTTTTCATGGGGCGATATCCATCTCTGCATTTGGAACTCAAACTCACTTTTAAAGGTACAACTCACTTAAATTTATTCAATGTGAGTATTTAAGTTGTGAGTCGACCACAGATACTTATTTCATTAATGTCACACATACTTCCACACTTCAATGAAATAAATGTAATTTTAATATCGAATATTGTTCTTTTTAGTCTTATAAATAATAAATAAATAAATATCCGCTGACATTCACACAGCGCCATCTAGCCTCAAATTAAGCGTGAAGCTTGTAGTATGGGTACTAAACAACGGATAAAGATACTTTTTTTGTAAATGCATACATATTATACATATATTACACCCAACCAATACAAACAGACATGTTCTTGCACACAAATGTTTGTACTGCCCGGGGATTGAACTCGGAACCCTTGGTGTAGTAGCCGACGTCTCAACCGCTACACCAAATGGGTCGTCATTAGACTTAGATAAACAAATTGTTTATATAATTTCTTAGTGCATTATTTAAGTTAAGACCTAAAATGATAGTATGCATGAGGATTAGCAAGTTAAAGTGGCAGTGGGCAGGGCACATAGTGCGTAGAACACATGGCTGATGGGGCGGAAAGGTTCTCGAGTGGTGTTCACGTAACGGAATGCGATACGTAGGGCGACACCTAACCAGATGGATGGATGACCTGCTTAAGGTGGCGGGTAGCAGATGGATGTCTTACTGCTAGGGATCGGCCCGCGTGGAAATCATTAGGGGAGGCCTTCGTTCAGCAGTGGACATGATAAGGCTGTAATGTTGATAGTGATGGTTATAAATAAACAAATAAAAAATAAAAGCCTATCTGACTCAGTAAAAAAAAATCTACGGGAACATATTTTAGAATACTATCAATTAGTATTTAAATTTATTCGTGCAACAAATATATAGATAACTTTTACGCCTTATGATGTTATTGTAGACAAAATTTTCGTTTTTAAATAGGAGATAAGATAAACCAAATACACCAATAACATAAAGCTTTTTATGCTATTTAGGTACTTTGTTTTTACCACGACTTTAATTAAGTTGATCAAACCTACAAAGTCATCAAATTTCTAACGATTCCCAAAAGAAAAAAGATTCCTTCCATTAAAATAGAGAAAAACTCATACCTTCATAAATTTTTCTTTCCTATCGTCTCCCGAACTTCATTCTGTATGATTATAATAGATATAACCACCTTCGTTGAACCTCCAACAACTCCCTAGTGCCTTGTATCTTTAGAACAGTTTAATATAAAAATGCGGGGAGAGGAAGTTCAAGTTAAACTGGACAGGTGTCCCTCTGGGAAATACTGTATGCATGCCTTCCGTAACGGACTATGGTCTTGTATTAACTTACGTAATATATTTGCGGCGTTGTATTATTTTCGTTCACCTAGAGCCTCACAAGCGTCGGTATGGAGAGGGGATATTTAAAAAAAAATGCTTATTAAAATAAATAGATAAATTTCCACTGACATCCACACAGCGCCATCTAGCCCCAAACTTAGGGTTAACCTGAATATGGATACTAAATAATGGATAAACATACTTATATATTTTATTGTGTCAATACATATTATACATAGAAAACACCCAGACCAATACAAACAGATATGGCCATGCACAGAAATTTTAGTACTGCCCGGGGATCGAACCCGGATCCCTTGGTGTAATTGCCGACGTCTCAACCATTACACGAAGATGATGAGAAAACTGAAAACCTTAATGCCATTTTATTATTTCTAGAAAAAAAAAAAATTTGGACCGTCAAATTGCAAAAGGACTGGACGAGGAAACCGAAGGACAGGAATCTCTGGTTCAAAATGGATTAGGAGCCTGTATTCAACTATGGTCAGCTAATGATTAAAGAGGAACGCAATAATCATTGTAAGGTGAGAAGAGAGGATCATTATATAAGTTATATCAGCAAAGCACCATCATCATCAGCTCATTAAACGTCCCCACCGAGGGGCACGAGCCTACCCATATAGGGTGATTAGGCCTTAGTCGTCCACGCGGGCCCAGTGCGGGTTGGACGACTTCACACACAACCTCCGAATCTCTTCGCAGGCGTGCATGAAGGTTTCCTCACGATGTTTTCCTTCACCGTAAGAGCGTCGGATAACGTACATATATTTTCGAAAACACATAGGTACGTGTCGGGATTTGAACCTCAGCCCTCCCGGTAGGAAGGCGACAGTCCACACCATTGAGCCACCGACGCTCTCGTCAGCAAAGCACCTGAGCTAGTATATCCTGATATTCTTAGATCATAGGAAATATTTAGGTGAGTCGAGGCATGGTATAAAACAAGTTGTAAACATTACATGCCTTTGTGCGTTATACCCTGTTAGACTGAAGTGTCGATTTGCATCATAGAGCTTTGTCTACACGGTGGTTCGCTTTGGCTTGTAAACTTGGTAGAACGTTTGATGTCTCATGGAATATATTATTTTATACATTTTGTATATATTATTTGTATTTTGTGAAGGAAAACATCGTGGGGAAACCTGCGCACGCCTGCGAAGAGATTCAAAGGTTGTGCGTGAAGTCGTCCAACCCGCACTGGGCCCGCGTCAACGACTAATGCCTAATCACTCCATACGGGGCTTGTGGCCCTCGGTGGGGACGTTTAATGAGCTGATGATGATACATTTTGAACATTGATATCTTCGGTTATTACATAATTTGAAAGTGTCATCATAACATCCAATTCACAAAATCAAGCATAATCTCAGTATTGCAACGTCTGACGAAATATGGGACACAAAGAGCTATATGCCCAGTAAAGCTAAAAGGCCATACTCGGCCCACTGTAGTAGTTAGGAAAAAGAAGAAAGTGTGTACACCTGTTGAATTAGGTGACAATATTATGTTATGTTGACTAAAAATAGTATTGAAGTGTAAAAGTATTCCTAAAACTTATGAAATAAACTTTATTATTACCTATTATTATTATCAAATTGCTTAAATATTAACGAAATCTTGATAAGTGACATAGTCTTCCTTAACAAGGATACGAAGTCCAAAGGTTCTCGTTATAATTATTTCAGGACCAACGCCAACCTCATTTGCACGTGAAGCATCCTCCTGCATAGCAATCGAACCTCTGGCATATCAGGCCGCACGCACTAGACAAGCACAATGTCATCATCATCATCAGCACATTAAACCTCCCCACCGAGGAGCATTAGCCTACCAGTACCCAGGTATTTAGGCCAAGCGCTGTTTACCAGTCCGAAACCTATGAATGTTAAAAATAATAGTAGCTTAATTTATTTTGATGTTATTTTGCGTAACCATTTTGGCAAAATTTCCGAGGATATTATTTGTAATCATGTGTCTACATTTGAGTCTCACGGCATAGGACAATCTATAAGAATTGGTTCACTTTTCTTTTAAGACTAGGTTGCTCTGTAACTTATTGGTATTGGTGGCTGAACGAAAGTTATTTTTATTGAATAAAGTTCACGTGGCTTTTACCCGACTTTTTCAAAGATTTCAAACGGATTTTTACAGACGGAAAACTTTATTTGTAAAATTATACTCACTCTCACAAAAGCATTAGAAACCAAAGATATTTTAAGCCGCAGTTGTTGAATTTTCAAATTCATAAATAGACCATAGTAAAAATATCTTGTTATTGTTTGGAAGATTGTAAAGGAGTACCGAAAGAAAAACTTGAGAGGAATAAAATATTTTTCCTCGGCTTCAATTTGGTGAAATAATATCTGAGTATATATAAATGGGATGAAAATAAATTACTTGTAACTGGTCGTCCGCGAAGGCAGACTGAGCATAGATTGCATGTCTTGAGTATTATTATTATTTTATGATAAAATGTACAGGAAGGTTAAGTCTCCTGATAGACTTTTATTATTCCCCATCAATGCTTCACTGTGCCCGACACCAATGACAACAGATGTTAGCTCCCTTATACCCGTTAATTTTAGTAGCTACAGTGCCCTCATCCCAAATCACAAAAGTGCATAACACTCCAGTTTCACGACCTATCGAGTCTCTCACTAGTAAGATTAAGTGCAAAATACGAGTAGAATAAGATTTGCCTTGATTTGGGTTCAAATGGAAAATAGGAATTGAATTACAATGATACAGGTATATTTAAATATCCAAGAAGACGTTTCCTGAAATTACGGTGCAAGGTGTATTTTGTACAAAAAAAAATTAAAAAGCAGGTAACCTCCATTACACACTACAGAACATTTTTCATTTCCACGGCGTATTAAATCCTTAAATAAGTATTATAGTTTAAACTTAGTATGGAAACAAAGTCTGTTATGTCTTTAGAGTATTATCTGTTTGTTTTACCAATATCGTCCAGCTATTACTGTAATTATTTGAAATAAAAGTAAGTGATGTACTTAAGCAGATAAACACGATTTTAAGGTCTCTTGACTCATTCACTTAATAAGATTACGATAGCTATTCAGGCGGTCTCAATCAAACACGGTCACTTGTAGAATAAATAATATATTTGTTCAAGAAAATATCACCGAGCGCCTTTGGTGTCGATAGCGTTAGTCGTAGTATGATAACTCCACTCCTTGATATCCTCTGTCCCATCATCTCCCATATATTTAACCACTCGCTCTTATCCAGTTTCTTTCCTACTATATGGAAGGATGCTCAAGTAATACCGCTACCCAAAAAATCGAACCCTGTATCTATATCAGAATACCGCCCTATTTCCATTCTTCCGTTCCTGGCTAAAGTTCTTGAAAAAATTGTTCATCAACAGCTTAGTCATTTCCTTTCTCAAAATAACCTCCTTAATCCCTACCAATCTGGTTTTCGTCCCGGTCATAGTACGACAACAGCTCTAGTCAAAATTACTGACGATATTCGGCGCGGCATGGATTGCAGAAGTTTGACGGTGTTGGCGTTACTAGATTTTAGCAACGCATTTAATACTGTCGACTTAGAAATACTCCTTGGCTTATTGCGGACTCTTAACATATCTCCAGCGGTGCTTGACTGGTTTCACAGTTACTTGCATGGACGACGGCAACGTGTTCGTGTTGAAGATTCATTCTCAGCATGGCGTGTAATTTCTGCTGGCGTTCCGCAAGGTGGCGTTTTGTCCCCTCTTTTTTCTATTTTTATTAATACAATTACTTACAATCTCTCTTCTTTCTACCAGACGATCTTCAAATTTATCACAGGGTGGCCTTGATAGTATTCACGAAGTTGTGCAGGTCCTAAATACTGATTTAGCCCGAGTTTTGGAGTGGAGCGAGGCTTTTGGACTCAAGGTTAACCCTAACAAGACTCAAGTCATTGTCATTGGCAGCCCGGGGTTGGTTTCGCGAGTAAATTGGGATACCATGCCAGCAATTCTGTTTGATGGAATTCATGTACCTTATAGTAAAGACGTGAAGAATCTGGGTCTTTTCCTTGACAGTTCTTTGTCCTGGGATAAGCAGATTGGTGAGGTGAGCAGGAAATTGTATGCTTCAGCAAGTTCCATCTGTATACTCCGTAATTTTTTGCCGATTCCTACCAAAATTTTACTTGTACAAGCTCTATTATTGCCTGTCTTAGATTACGCTGACTGTTGTTATCCTGACATTAGTGAAACTTACTTGAATAAACTTGAGCGACTTCAAAATTTTTGCATTCGAATCATTTTTGGCCTGCGTAAATTCGATCATGTCTCTCAGTACCGTGCTCAATTAAAATGGTTACTTATACGTCGTCGTCGCGATCTTCACATTCTTTCACTTCTGTACTCCATTTTGTTTAATCCTTGTTCACCACCTTACCTCAAACTTCATTTAAATTTCCATCCAACCACAATGAGTGCTAATCCTCGATCTTGTCGTAAACTTCTAACCTAAGTGTTCCTCCTCATTCCTCTAGTTACTTTTCTAAATCCTTTGTTGTCCGGTCAATTCGCCTTTGGAATTCCCTACCCATGTCTATCCGTGAATCTCAATCCTTACCTATTTTCAAGTCCCGCGTTAAAACTCACTTCTTGTCACTTATTCGTCCTTGACTTGTACTCCTGTCTCTATTTGTATAGTATGTATGTTGTGTAAATTGATCTTATAAATAATGTATGTATTGGATTGTATTTATCTTTTCTTTATTTCTAACTTCGTTTTTGCACAATATTTGACTCATTTCTTCTACAACTTTTATTTATTTCCTCTCATGAAGGTTGTCTGGAAGAGATTGCTTTATAGCGATAAGACCACCTTAATTGTACAACTGTTATGTTCCTTTGTGTATTGTGTATTTTTTTTCTGTGCAATAAAGTTTATTATTATTATTATTATCACCAAACAACAAAATCCAATTCAATCTATTTTAAAACTTCCACGTGAAGACTTGCAAAACTGACTTTTCACCAATAAATCTTTTAAAAATAATGTGTTCCTGAAAATCACGCCTGTGCTCAATTTATTTATAAACTAGAATCCCCATCTTAAAACGAATTAGCAACCGCCACTCCAAAAACAGTCTTACCAAATTAAACTAAATATAAACCCTCGTGGAGTGGACAAAAAAGCAACTGAATTAAGTTGTAAATTGGTCTGCTTTGAGACGCGTCCTTTCAACACCTTATGGAAAATTAAGGCTTTTCACTGGTAAATTGCGAGGCGACGGGTTCTCTGCCTGAACCGAGATATGGCTTACGATGGATTCAATAGCCAGTTATATACGGCTGGTTTCACGTTAAAATTCTTACTTGTTCGTTGTACATTTTATTAGCCGCTATATATTTGATTATTGATATAACATTTTCCATAGCTGTAGCTCAGATTTATCATACTCAGTAGCAGCAATTATTTACAGAAAAAACTTCTGGTAGGTCTTCCCTTTGCAGTTCAATCATTAAATATATACTTAGCTCGTCCCCATTTCGATTTAGACAAACAAGTCGTCGGCCCGTTAAATAAATAATTGGACTTTCATAATAAAATAAACACTTCGGCTTAAAAACTGGATAAGGATATATTTGGATATATATTTTAAGGATGATTCTACGTATAATATTATTATGTATTTCCAAAAATGATAATATAAAAATGATGTATTGTGTTTGTGTATATTGTTCAATTCCCATAGTACAAGTTGGACACTTTGTAGTAGTTTAAAATGCCGTATTTGAATCTTAGGGCCTAGATGGCTCTGTGTATATGTCCGAAAGTATATATTATAGTCTTTAATCCCAAAGGTGCACTTATGCACATTTTTAAAATAAAAAAGAAGTATAGAATACTACTATGCACAATTTTAGTACTTCGGACTCATTTTAGTATTTTGCCTTCGATTACTTATTTCAACGTTTTTATTTATGTGATTCAGAAAATGTTAGTCTGGCTTTTAATAAGCAACGTTCCAAGTTTTGCCTACGAGCTTCTGAAGTATAAACTGAACGTTTATAGTGCGGTCTTTTTCGTTTCTTTGGATGTTAGAAAACTTTGCGTCTGGAGACTTGGTATTAGGTAGCTTGTCGCGATTATTAGTTTGGCTTTTGTTTTTTACTTTTAATACTTAGTAAAGAACAGGTTTTAGAGTTTGCTTCTTTGGTTCATATAAAATGGAACTTGTATAACAGACTTAATATGATAAAAAGTTTTATTGCCTTCCGTGTCTATGCTCGTTTTTAGACATCTTTTTTTTTCCACTTTAATAAAAAGCAAATAGGTGCCAATTAAAAACCACTAAAGCGATTGTTTGTATTACGTCAACATATAAATGATTCTGCATATGACCCGTTGTTTACTATCATTAAAATGAAATTTGTAAGTCCAAAGGGAAATTAATTTTACAAGTGAAAAAGTCCATTATAATGAAAAAGTGTCCTCTGCTCGATACCTTTACTTTAATAAATTTAGTTTTATTATAACCACCATCAAAGCCGACTGCTATTGATCACTTAAATTTACTGAAATATGACCATTTCCAAAACTGTCTCAATGCTGAAATCCTTCATAATTCTTGGGACTTTCTTCTGTATTAATCGCTCATACCTCGTGGATGGAAAGATGTGGCTACTTTGCAATACAATATTTGTTTGTGTTAGCAGTGCATTTACCAGTGTGATTTTTTACGATTGGTTCCTATCAGAAGACGTCACCAGTTTTGGTTTAAGGATGCTGCAATTTGTTTCATTGTTTATTACATTTAAATTTTCTACAGCTGCCCTTAATAAAACAGCTTTACAAATGTTATTTGAATTAAAGAAAAAATGCGGCGAAGATGATGTTTTCTTGTCTAACTTTAAAATCATTACTAATAAATCAACTCTCATTTTTTTAACATCTTTTGTCATAGATTCCCTTGGATTTGCTCTCTTCAACATAAATATATCTTTGCTCATAAATTTTCATTGGTGCAGCTGTCCGTGATATCGAGATTCTATTTTACTTTATACTTTAGAAGGGCTTAATCTAAGACTGTCTAGTTTGAAAACGTGCCCGCAGCATAGGCGCAAAAATGTATGGTACATCTTATCGCATCAGAGAATATCAGCAATGAATTCACTATTAGAGTAAGTTTATATTGTGAAATAAGTAACCCAATTAATTTAAAAGTAAATTTACTATTCGATATTATTAAAAAGACCCAATTTAAAAGTACGACTCACACTGTCTCCTATTAAATCCATCGAAATTAAAATGCCTCATCATGGGCTCTAAAAAAACTGTTAATTGTGTCAAGCAAGCAACACTAATTAAACATAGATGGAGAACCTATTGCGGTGGTAGATGAAGTTAGGAGTCTGGGACTGATTCTTGATTCCAGCCTTAACTTTGAGAGGCACCTCTCGGAATGTGCCAGGACATGTTTTTACCGACTCAGAATGTTATATAAATAAGACCATACCTGTGTGAGAAGATAAGGGCAAACTCTGTGAATCGCTTATTATCTAAGCTCAACTACTGTGACACAGTTTATGGCCATCCCTTCTAGCCAGAACAGTAAACCTAGTTCAAAGAATACAGAATGCATGTGCCAGATTCTGTACTACATACCTCCCGATCACATATTACACCATTTCTCAATATGCACAAACTTTAAGATGGAGTCACGTCGGAGCTGCATCTGGCATCATTACTATTTGGCATAATCAATCAGGTAAACCAGAATATTTGTACAATAAGCTTGTATGGGCCCAAGAGCGCGAGGGCCATGGAGAAGAGCTTGCCACCCACATTCTTGTTACTCCGAAACACCGGACCACAGCGTTTCGGGGTTCGTTCAGGTACGCTGCCTCACGTTGCTGGAACAATCTCCCACCGCCTATACGCAACCTAAAATCAATTAGTACATTTAAAAAGCACCTTAAACATATTTTTTTTATTAATACAAGAGAGCTAAAGCACAAATACTTACCGTTTGTCATTTACGAGGTGATGTACTGAGGTCGTACTTTGTATCATAGCGCTCATGAGGGAGCGCAGTCCAAATACATAAATATTTCTACTCTTCTTTCCTTCAGTGCACAGGGTTAAAACCAAATTAAACTTAAGAGTCTACTCTGTAGAGGAATCAATGAATAATTGGTAATTTGGTAGTGGTTCCTTCCTTCTTTCTTTTTTTTTATTTTTTTTATTTCTTTTTTCAAATCCATGTGCCACTATGTATGTGTGGGCGTGGCATCACAAATCTTTTTCATTTTCTAAACATTTATAATGTAGGTAGAATCAAGAAATATTTTTATTAGTAAAACTTTGACGTTTTATCGGTTTAATTCTGACAGCAACCAAGGCAAAGAATACTAATCTTACAGCCTAGTACAAAACGCAGCAGACACTCCTTTTTATTTTAGTATTTTCTATTATGTGTATTAATATGTTTTATTTAACGGTTAATGTATAATGTATATTTTTATTAATTAATAATCATTACATAATATTCATACGCGTATATATAATATAGTTAATTTTAATCTATTGTCACTCGGGCTCTGTCATATATCAGCGCTGCCGCGGCCACTCTAAAATCAATATTTATATAAACACACGTAACATGCGGGGCCCTAAGCTGAGATGGGGCCCCTTTGACCACATTATTACTATTTATTTTTTCATTCATATATTTATCTTTATTTATTTATTCCTTTAATTACATATTTGTTTTTTATTAGTGTATTTCTTCTTTGTAAAATTGTCATGTTATATTGTATCTTCTATGTTAAACTGTATATTCGTGTTTTTTGTGTGGTCAAATAAACGTTTCTATTCTATTCTTATTATGTTTCTGTGCAGTATATTACTTAAAAAATGCAGGACCATCGATAGAATTTGTTAAGTCAGCGAATTTAACATCCGAAATTATGCATACGTAAGTGATAGTGTGAAGACTTTTAATACTCGCTTAAATTTCTCAACAGCGAAATACATTGGGGCATTTTCAATTTCAGATCATCGATAGTAAAATAAAACTCTGTTTGTAACATGAATTTCGAAGGATACTTCGGGGTTAATTGTTAATAAATTATTGGGTCTACGGTTGGCTTAATCAATCAGACTTCTTGTACTTATGAAGTTTCATACCTTCTAATCAATAATGAATCTTCTTTAACCTATCGCAGTCCCACTCCCCCATTTTGCGCCAGATATCCCGGTCCTCTGCTTTGCTCATCCAGCCTGCACCGCGGCGTTTCGCAAGTCGTCGGTCCCTCAGTCCGGGCTCCTACGCTACGCTTTGCCGGTCTCCACTCCAGAACTCGTCTGCTCCAACGACCATCGGTTCTGCGACATACGTAATCTTATCTCTAAGAGATACCTGAGCATAGCTTGTTCCATTGCGAGTTGAGTGACTTATGAATACTCATACTAAACTTTCAAAGAATATTATTTTGTGCGCATTCCTTATTTCAGGTACACTTTAAAATGTAATCCGTTTAGGTCGGTCACAAATGTAATCGTGTTATTAGATACAAATTAAGTTATTTGCATTCATTAACTCTCGCAATTTCTCACGTACCATAAAATTTGTTTGTTTTTCAGGTGCTTCTGATACTTTCAATATTATTTTTAACAAAGTATTTTACATGGTACTCTTCGTTCTTTCTGATATGCGGTAAGTGGACCAGTCACCATTAAGATAATACTGCTACTGTATATAACAGCGGATACATATTGGTCGGTGCATATAAATGTATTCGTAATATTGAAATAACCGTTATTTTCTTCATGCATATACGATACATACACCAAAACATTTTTTTTTATTTTGTTTGTCCGTCAGTCTTTTTGTTACGGGTAATTTAAACGGCTGGACAGATTAAGACGGGACTTTTTTTGGCAGGTAGCTGATGTAACAAAGAAAAACATAGAGTACTTTTAGATTTTTAGAAAAACTTTTTAGTTTTGGAAAATAAACCAATGTTGTACGCATCCCGCGAGCTGCACGCTTTAGCGATTTAGGTTATGTTTTTCTGCAGAAGAAAATAATCTTATAACGCGGGTAATGCCGCAGAGAACAAGCTACTTATTATCAATGATAAAAACTCATGGACATGTTGATCTCCACGCCTGCACTACTTTTGTTTTTTTTTGTTATTATCTATTTAAATTTATATAATACTTACCTGCTCAATAATACTTTTATACATTATTATATTTTTAACAATACTTAATATGATAAAAATTGTGAATATAATTTGCTTTATATAATTATTTTGATTACACATGATTCTGTACTAAAGATTTTTTTTTGAAAAAAGTGACTCCTGAGTTTCTTCTCAGTGGAAAACTACCTCCCGAACCAGTGATAGCTTCATTTGACATTCATAAGTGTTCTGTAAGGACCTTAACTGAATAAACACTTTTATTTCATTTCATTTCATTTCATTTTAATAAGCTTAACTTCTGATCCTTAAATGTAACGTTACAGTACTTTCAAAAACTCAACTCAAAATATCTTAGTATTGCAAGACGTGTGTATTCTTTGATTTCAGATAAATTCAATTTCGATATTTTTAGCATGTAGGGAACTAAAGTCCCTTGGACTGCTGTGGGTGATTTGCAGTTCTGCAGCTCGATCCGAGACTATTTGCAAAGAACTGTCCTTTAAATTAGCATCGCGGTTAATATTGGATCCCCCAAATCCGTGAGTGTAAGTACTAAATGCATTATGAGATTAATGAATTGACGACCCAATAGTAGAGACTTCAGCTACTACACCAAGCGTTCCGGGTTCGATCCTCGAGCAGTACAAACAATTGTGTGCATGCAAGGGCGGATCCAGGTTAGGCGCCAGGAGGGGGTCATTTAGTAGTAGGTAAGTTAAGAACTAATAAGGTGTTTTGTTAATGTTAAGTATAGAACTTAATAATAGCTCAGGGGGGATCATGACCCCCATGACTCTCCCCCTGGATCCGCCGTTGTGTGCATGATCACGTCTGTTGTATTGGTCTGGGTGTTTCTATGAATAATATGTATGTATTTAAAAAAAAAGTATTTAAGTATGTTTATCCATTGTTTAGAACCCATATTACAGGCTAATGCTTAGTTTGGGGCTAGATGGCGCTGTGTGTATGTGATAATACGTAATTATTGTCATATATATGAGTGTGCTTTGCACTCTTTATTCAATACTCAACGATCCCCTTTGTCCTGTGTATCTAAGGGAAAAGTTTCGATTTTTCTCTAAAACTCATAGTCGGTCTCTTCGCTCCTCAGACAACCTGCATATCTGTACTCCCTTGCACCACATTGATTTTCTGAGTAAGTCTTTTACCGTACGAGTAACTCGGCTTTGGAACTGCCTTTAGAGATTAAAACAGCTCAGTCAAAATTTTCTATTAAGAAAAGATCGAAATTATTTCACTTACAAAATAATTTGTAAGCTTTTATTTGTTATTATTTTTAAATATTTCATTTTCTTTGCATCTCACTTTTTATCATAGCTAGTTTTGAGTATGTATATGTGTATGTATTTATTTGATTTGTATATATATATATATATATGTATGTATATATATGTGTGTGTGTGTGTGTGTGTGTGTGTGTGTGTTTAAACATTTTTTTGGAGTATTTTTTATCTGTATGCCCAAAGGTCAACTGGTAGAGAATGCCACTCGGCATTAAGTTCGCCTTTGTACATTTCTTTTTTTTTGAAGAGTGCATTAAAGTTTTAAATAAATAAAACATATGAGTATCTATAATCTTCATATTACATACATTGGAGTGTTTGTAACATTGAAATAACAGTTTTTCTAAATGAAATGAAATCTTTAACGAACATATATGATCAAGAATAGTTCTTTTATTATACATCTTTCAATAACTAACACCATGGCTAAGAGATTAGAGATTACATAAGCATTTCATATAACACTATTGTAATCATTCTATCATCTGTATCATCAGGTCAAAATACAAGGGAATACAAAACTTTGACCCGTTGGCATTCGAAGGTCAACTTTCGTCGACCAACTTATGTTAGAGGAGCAGTTGTTTCTTTGGATATGGCGCTTATAGTCAACATGGTCGATTTGAGCATCAGTTACATGTTGATAGTTGTGCAGGTGAGTAATGTACTAGGTAAATAATTAATATACACACAGATACATCTTGCACCAATTAAAGCTATTGGGTACTAAATCATCAGCTCATTAAACGTCCCCAACGAGCCTACCCATGGCCATAGTCGTCCATGTGGGCCCAGTGCAGATTGGCCGACTTCACGCACAACCTTTGAATCTCTTCGCAGGCGGGCGTAGGTTTCCTTACGATGTTTTCCTTCACATAATAATAGCATCGGATAAACGTTAATATAATTTCGAAAGTTCTATTACACGTTGGTACATGGCGGGATTTGATACTGCACTCTACTTATCGGAACATTATACATACTTGTATACAGTTTATGCAAAAACTGGGTATTTCTATATATGTGCGAGTACATTTCTATATGATTTCCGTATCTAGATATTTGTAGAAATACGTAAATAGTGTCATGTTCGGTTATACTTTGATTCCTTTGCAAGGGGATCGAATTCACAATCTCATATGGTGTACCACGTCCGCGTTGTCTTTTATCGATAATAGGTATACATTCCGTTTAAAGATATTTAAGCTAAATATTTTACACATTGTCGTCCGGTTTTGGGGTAAAGTGGCGATGTAATTAGCTGATTCGTGGTATCAGTTACAGTACTAGATCAAATCCTAAGTAGAACTGTAAGGTATCGCTTCGTAAGTCACAATGATAAAAAAAAAACTAATAATTTCATAAAATCTTATTTTGTTTCAAACACGCAATATTTTTATTTAATATGATGACAAAAGATTTAAATAAATGATAATATTTATGAGAATTACTTTGATTTCAAATAACTAAGTTTAAATTGACCGTAAAAATTTTAATATTAAATTGAAATATTAACAAAACAACATCAATATGCAGAAATGCTTTCAAAAATATATTGCAAAAGCAAGGCAAAAGCTTTAAAAATCATAAGTACTGAATAGCGCCATCTGTGTAAAACAGTTCGAACTTTCTACCCAATACGTGGGCTACTAGTTCATAAGCACACAGCATTTCTTGTTGAAAATGTTTTGTCCTCAATACCTTATTTCCACACCAAAAATATTACTTATTGGTGAATTTAATATAGTATCAAATTAATATTATTGATATTTAAAGTGATTCCGTATTACCGAAACGTACAATTCCTGTATTAGAACCAAAACTAAACATGTGCTTTTTCGTAACGTTTATAAGTTAAGTGTTATCTATTTTATTAGATGTTGCTAGTGATGCAATTTCCATTAAGACGATTTTGTGTTTTCAATGCATTTTCAGCAGAAGCTTCCTACTGAGTTTTTTTTTCGAACTGACTACTGCTGTTGGCCGCAGATGGCCTTTACAGCTTCACCGGGCAAGTGGCGAGCGCAGATGGCTCTCAGCCTTAAAATTTACACAACGAGCCTAAGGGCGTCCCCGAACGGGACTCAAACCTCGGCTTAGGGCGTTGCGGGGGGGGCTTGGTAGCCTAACATATGTTTGGGGAGCAAAGCGGCCCGGCACATGCCGGTTACGCGAATAGGGACTGTGCGAACCTACAGGGACACGCGACGATGGCCCCCGCCGGCGGGGGCGGAATCTCGGTTGTCGATATGTGGAGCCTACTGAGTAATATCAAACTAGTTTTACGCCATAACGTTGACCAGCTTTTGACATATTTTTAAGATTGTATTTGAGTACCTGAATTTAATTATGATGAGCTCATTGAATTGATGATGTATGAAATACTTAGGTACCTTTAACTTAACTAAATCAATAAAGAAGGAGCGCATGTAAACCTGATTATCTGTTTTCATTGAATTATTTTATTTTATTCTGGTATGGAATGATGAATTTTGAAAGATATAAAACCTAAACCACGACCCATTTGGTGTCGCGGTTGAGAGGTCGACTGCAACACCAAGGGTTCCGGGTTCGATCCCCGGGCAGTACAAACATTTGTGTGCATGAACATGTCTGTTTGTAATGGTCTGGGTGTTTTCTATGTATAATATGTATGTATTTACAAAAAAATGTATATAAGTATATTTATCCGTTGTTAAGTACTCATAATACAGGCTTCACGCTTAACTTGGGATTAGATGGCGCTGTGTGAATGTCAGTGAATATTTATTTATTTTATTTATTAATTTATAAACCTCCTTTTTCGGTTTTCCAAATGCAAAATGTAAAATTGTGGTTAAGAGAACCAAATTAAGTATTGTCTAACTATGTTAAGTTAATTCCTGCCAAAGTTATGATGCGTATATACCACAGACATCCGAATATACAATTAGACTGGACAAGCCGCCAAATTTATAGGCAGTCCCAGTGTCACAATTTCTTTTCGGTTCTTACCTTTGAAAAGTTATTATATTTCTTGGTAAATTTACTGATTCATTGCGATGATGGCATGTTACAATTGCACAGGATGGCATTTTGGAGAGAAAAATATTTTTAATATTCGTGCGTCTTGACTCGTCTCATAGAGCGTAAACTGGCAGCCAGTGTATGCTCGTTGAGCTTACATTTGTCGCACTTAAAAACGCGGCTTGCCCCATCTCCTGTATTGGGAAATCTGTGGTATATACCCATACATAGATTAAACAAGTATTTTACGGAATCAAGTGGGATTCACGATTAGGAATGCTTGTTTCTTAGTACAAAATACTTTTGATAACAATGTCATGTCTTGCTACAATTAAGTATAGCCTATTTCTCGTTTTGACTTAGATTGTCGTAATACCCAAAAGTGTTTAATAGTTTCAGTATATAAGATTAAATAGGTCTACCAATGATATTCTCTATATATGAAGGTAGATACGCCACCCGTGCCTCAAAAACGACCCCGCCAAATAGAATACAGTTTGTAGGCTTTTTCTTAGGTAAAAATGTGCGCTCATTCGAAATATGTGTATGTGTTCTGTCGCTGCTTTCGTAACACTTTTTAGGGTTCCGTAGCCAAATGGCAAAAAACGGAACCCTTATAGATTCGGCAAATCTGTCTGTCTGTTTGTCCGTCCGTCCGTATGACGCACCCTTTTTTCTCGGAAACTATAAGCACTACACTATTCAAACTTCGTGAGTATATGTATTCTAATAATAACTTGAAAAAAATAAAAATTTTGGAGTTCCCCATACATTGAACTGAAACTCAAAAATTTTCTTTTCGTCGTACCCCCACGCGTGGGGTTTAAATGTGTAGATCTTGAAAATTGTATTGAGGTTTCTAATATATTTTTTTTAATTAATTGAATAGTTTTTGCGAGAGACACTTCCAAATTTGAAATAAGTGTCTAGTAGTAGTAGTCTAATTTCTAAACTATGGGGTTGATAAAATCGAAAAATATATATACGTATGTTGTACATGACCATAAAATCTAACAACGAAATTAAGTTGGAATGATTTCTGGTGTGTAGTTATTTTTATACGTCATAAACGGTGAACTACGATTTTTTCATATTGAAGCTGTAGTAGGTGGTAAGTAAATAAACATTATTTATTGTATGTTAATTGCTACTGCGGAACCCTCCACGTGCGAGTCCGACTCGCGCTTGGCAAATATTTTCGATCGTTTGTGAGCATAATCACGAATCTATACTTTTTACATCATTGAGGTCCTCTAAAACTTTCGTGTTTATAATAAATATTCGTGGGATGTGGTTTAAAGATTAAAAATATTTTTTATTTCAGATATACATCGTTTTTATATTGGAAAAATAAGTTGGACCACATCCATATGATCGCACGTTTGTACAGCGAAATAATACCAATATACCGAATAAACCTGCCTGAACCACGAAATAAAGGATTTTAAACCTTAATCCTCTAGTTTCAAGTTCCATCACCAAATTCTTACGTCAATTATAAAATTCAGGATGTTATTTCATGACACGAATCACAAGTTAATTAAGGTTTACTTACTTCGCATTTTTGCAGAAGTATTTAAGAATTGTTTGAGTCCATTAAAAGCACTAGTGGAAGCATTTTTCTGCATTATAGCTTATCCTTAGATGCTACGTAAGAAGTTTGAATAGAGAAAACGAGAAAGTGCTTATACGCTAAGATGTAAGTACTACAAAAAGGGAATATTATTTGAAGTAAAACTTCAAAGGTTTAAATTACTTACGCTGCAATTTTGCTTTGCTTTGTGCTTTAAAATAATTATTTATTATTGACAATATTATTTTTACAAACACAACAATACGTTTAAATAAAAATAAGTTTATTTTCTGCCACTGCAAAAAATGGAAGCCTTACTGTAAGTTAATCTGCTTTGTGGACGATCAATCCTTTACAGCATATACCTCTAAGCATTAGCACGGCAGTGCCCCCCGCCAAGTCGAGCGCGAAGCAAATGCCGCGAACCATCCTTTACAGGATCCATTTCGCCGCATTTTCAGGCCCCAATTTGAGAACCTTTGGATATACCGAAATGCTGAAATTTCGTCATCTAGTAAATATACTTACATACTTTAAATCCAAAATTTAAGTCTGTAGGTCATTTGACTAAGGTTCCTTACTGCGATTTTTTTATTATTATGGTTAATGTTGTGTGAATTGGCCGTTGAACATTCTTTATACGTTAGTGGCTTTATCAAGCCTACAATTGACTGGTTATTGAATCATCGTTTTTCAAGTGGCAAAAGGCCTCCCCTAATGTTTTCCACACGGACAGATCCCTAGCCACCCATCTCCTACCCGCCACCTTAACCAGGTCATCAGACCATTTACAGTGATTTTCCTATATTGTACTGCAGGGCACAGGCATCTCTTTAGTGCATGGCTATCTATGAAGAACTTGGGCTGCGACAGATCACATGTGTTCAACTCGGATTAGTTGGTAAATCAGTAGCTTTATCCTATGATAGTAGCAGCTCAACCTGACTTTAGACGCACCAAAGGATGCGAGTTAATATTTAAAGCCAACATCATCATCAGTGTGGGAAGGCCATTGAGCAAGTTTACTGTCGGACAATGTGAAAATTCAGCCTGTAATATTCTAACCAAAGTGGCTTTAAATATGTGATCTCTCCAAGGTATTAAACCCACGAAAGCTATACCACGAAACAATTTAAAACTTAGACCACTACAACACGAGGCAGAACGATTTTGTGTTCCTATCGTAGATTCACAATAAACTAAGTTAATGCACAACCTAATTAAAAAAATGTCGACGGCAAGTCTGCCCATCGCGTCAGTTGGGCAGAATGTTTATTCATAATCACGTCGCTCGCTACATATAGTGACATAGTGCTCGTGCTTTTAATTTCATATTCTTTCTATGACGCGTGAAGGTGAATATTTAAATGAATAATTTTACGTTCTAAACATAACATGTAGTTAATTGATGTTTTAAGGTCTAGTGCATGAGATAGGTCTCCCCCCATTTTGGAAGAAAGATACACATATTTATTATACACAGGCACAGATTAAAATAAAGATACTAATATTTTTAATTATATACCTAATTATATATATAAATTATATACCTAATTAGATCATGACCGAATTCAAAACATGTTTTTCAACTTTGGAAGTTTCGCCCGTGTTTTCTAACAACTGCCTAATGTGAGAGCCTTATTGAGTAAGGTACAATTTACTTTCATTTATTTGAATTGCCTTTTTTATCTTGTGTTCGAATGGTAAGGTTTTCATTTTTACCTAGTTTATACAATTGACCTAAATATAAATCATTATCCTCAGCTCATTAAACGTCCCCACAGAGGGGCATGAGCCTGACCGTATAGGTTGTATACGTCTTTGTCGTCCACGCGGGCCCAATGCGGATTGGCCGACTTCAGGATAAATTTCTTCGCAGGAGTGTGCAGATTTCCTCACGATATTTTCCTTCACCAAGAGCGTCGGATAAATAAATATCACCTGACATCCACACAGCGCTATCTAGCTCCAAGTTAAGCGTGTAGTATGGGGTACTATACAACGGAAAAATATTCTTATATGCTTTTATTATTGTACATAATATATTATACATAAAAAACACCCAGACCAATGCATACAGCATGTTCATGCACACAAATGTTTGTACTGCCCGGGGATCGAACCCGGGACCCTTTGTGTAGTAGCCGACGTCTCAACTATTATACCAAATGGGTCGTCAAACGTAAATGTACATTTACGAAAATTTAAAAATACATTGGTACGTGGCGGGATTTGAACCACACCCTCCAAAACGGATGACAACAGTGCACACCAATGAGCCTCGATCGAAAAATTTATATTCTAAGAAATATTTTGATTAACATTATTTCACAGAGCTATTGGAAATCACTAATTAAACGAATCCTTTATTCAATCATTAAGAAGTCCCTAATGTACTTTCCTCCCTGAAATTATTTGAACATCATAATAACTTTGTGCTCTAACTCAAATAAGTCTCTTCTAATTAGCTTCATTACAAACATTACAGGCAAATTGGCTCTCCCCGGAACGAAAAGGCGATGACTCCACAACTCGGGTCAAAATTCATCGATTCCCGATATGGTTAGGTTATCCTTATATAGCTATTTCTAACGTTTTATATCTATATAATATATTTAATATAATATTCCTATTATAATAATAGTACATGAGAAAAACTCTGAAAATATAATATACATATCAAGTACTCGTAGTATAATATGAAGTTCAACTTCAGGGCACAAGCTTTGTTTTTGGTTGGTGTTACGGCTAACATCCAAGATAATCGTAGGCACCAAGGGCACGAGCCTACCCGTAAAGGGTGTATGGGCTTTAGTCGTCTACGCAGGCCCACTGCGGATTAGCCGGATTACGCACAACCTTTGAATCTCTTCGTAGGTGTGCGCACGTTTCCTCACAATGTTTTCCTTCACCGTAAGAGCGTCGGATAAACGTACATATTTTAATTAGCAAATTCGAAGAGACTTTGGTTCGTAACAGAATTTGAACCTGCACCTCGAGTCATGTACATACCTATGTACATGACTCAGTATCGAGCCGTGAAAGAGGAGTGTTATGCACTTTTGTTAAGGGATGAAGGCACCTCAAACCTAATATTTGCAGTCTGACGGGCGCAATGCGACATTAATGAAGGATAATAACTGTCATCAGTTGATGGTCTCCTTCAATGCAGCTCTGTCACGGTTAGGTGTATCACTTACCATCAGGTGCGAGTCCTGACCGTCCTTGAACACTTATAACATAAAATAACCTTTCGGACCCGTGGCAACGGTCCACACCAATGAACCAAGACAAAAATAAATCTGTAGGATTACTCGTAGATATTGACTTGTGAAGTAGTGTCATCCACATCTGCGCTTCAAGTATAGGGCAAATATTATATTTACAGAACTTATTGCTACAGTAAATGTTAAGCTGTCTTATATAGTGAAAAGTTTGTAACTGATCGACATTTTTTTATGTGAACGGTACATCAGTGTTGAAGGAAATTATTAACAATAGGTTGCCATTATTTTCCGTTTACACTGCTCCGCGCCTGGTATCCGAGAACCAGATATAAGGTCTCATCTACCCGGTAATTTTACTAGCTACAAATTCTTAAAACAAAGATGTAGGTTATCTAGTACTGGCGGTGCAAGTGTTTAACCTAAAAGTTTAAGGCGGATAAAACTGAGCTGTGAACAAGTAGTAGTTGATTTTTATTACTTACAGAATACGAATGTTACAAGGTTGCAGGCGTTTCGCTGCTTGAACAAAGTAAGTCTAAAAGATTATCTGGTGCTACCGCTTCTTAAACAACAGAATATTTTACTCTTTTGTACAAAACCAGGAAAATGTGTTCTGGGTTTGGTTATGATTTTTATTTATTAAGCACACTTGTACAAACGAAAAAAGAATAAAAGATATATTTATCAACAGGCAAAAAAATTATAAGGATAGTGACCACACGTACAAGAGTTATACATTTTATAAAAGCAGGATTATTGTTGTTAGAAGAGAAAAACATATGAAATTTACATATTTCAATGTTATTTAGTGCCTTTTTACATTCGACATTTAACTTACGTATATATAGTATTGTATACGTATTCCTTCGTAATAGAGTATTTACGTATATCCGTGGTTTAGTTGATACATAGTACAAGCTACCTATTTGCTTTTTTTATTTAGATGCCATTGTGTTTAATAGCTCATTGGTTGGCAAGAGCCCACTTGCCTTCCAATTTGCAGGTGCAGGTAAATCGAATTTTCCAAATTACATGTACAATTTTCCGACGCTTTTATGGTGCAGGAAAACATTGCGAGGAAACCTGCGCACGCCTACGAAGATATTCAAAGCCAATCTACAATGGGAGTGCGTGGACGACTACTGCCTGTACACCCTGTACGGGTAGGCTCGTGCCCCTCGGTGGGGACGTATAATCAGTTGATGATGATGTGTTAACTGCCTCCGTGGTCTAGTGTGCACAGGGTTTGGCTGTGTGAAATATCACTTTGTGCGATTTTTCTAGTTTTTTTTTTTAATATCTATAAGCGGACATTTGTCCGCCATCGCACCTGATGGTAAGTTAAGATGCGGCCTAGGATGGATCAAGCCTGCCTATAAACAGCCTATTCACTCTTGCCTTGAAGACGGTCAGGTTGTAATGATCGGAGAACACATAAGAAGGCAAAGAGTTCCATTCCTTTGCGGTGCGCATAGAACGAGGAACCATAGCGGACTGTGCGGATAAATGGAACCACGTAAGTTTGGAACGCTCGCCTGCGTCTTGTATCCCAATTTGAAAAGTTTGCCTAAGACATTGCGGACTTAATCACCACATTGTCCAAAAAGAAAGATTATTTGTGCTATGGAGGCACATTAAGACGTCGGTCCCGTTACTATCATAGGATGGTATTCGTTAACACCACAGATTTCCCAATACAGGAGATGGGGCAAGCCGCGTTTAAAGTGCGACAACTGTGAGCTCAACGAGCATACACTGGCTACCAGTTTATGCTCTGTGAGACGAGTCAAGACGCACGAATATAAGAAGAAATTACCGTTTTTTTCCAAAATGCCATCCTGTGCAATTGTAACATGCCATCATCGCAATGAATCAGTAAATTTACCAAGAAATATAATAACTTTTCACAGGTAAGAACCGAAAAGAAATTGCGACACTGGCTGCCTATAACTTGGCGGCTTGTCCAGTCTAATGTATATTCTGATGTCTGTGGTTAACAGCCACCAATTCGCATTGGGCCCGCGTGTGACGGCTCATATCTCTATATGATGTGTGTGAAGGCCGTTTGCGTCATGTGTGCCATCATAGGCTCTTTTTTTTCATTTGTTTAAAACTTTAATGCACACTGGCTAACTGAGCTTAAAAGGGAATTCTGACCATTAGTTTAAGATGTTCATGTGTTATTGCAAATAAAACCTTTTTTATTATTTTACACTTAAAAAAAAAGAAATGTACAAAGGTGAACTTAATGCCGAGTGGAATTCTCTACCAGTTAACCTTAGGCTCTTAATGATGCCTGTGACTGAATGTTGGTGGATAAGTTCATATTTTATTAGAGCAGGTAAGAAAATACTTCCTCCAAGACGACCATAATAGACTTTCTCAGGTGAGGTTGTATGAATAATTATTTAAGTATCAACTTGCTTTGTATTCAAACTCCAATCTCGTAATGCTACGAGTAATTTCATAGAATTCTGTGGAGCAATTAAAAAAATATTTGCTTGCGTAATTAAAATATGATCAAGATAGTTTATGGAACGAGTAATTACTAAATTTTGCAATATCTTTCACAGTCATTAGATTCATTAGTTTTAGACCCTTTATAATCAAAATATTGTCTAGCGAACTCTTCTTGACCAAAGTTGCTATGGCTACAAAATTCCCCAACCTATTTAAATAATTTTAGTAATTTGTGCTATGTGTATGTGTAAGATTTAGATATCTTGTGTTCTGTATCACTACATAGTGTAAAACGAAGTAGCTTTTTCTGTCTGTCCCTATATCCCTATGTATGCCTTAAATCTTGAAACTACGCAACTGATTTTATGCGATTTTTTTTAATAGGTAGTAGTCATTAAAAAGAAAGGCATATGTAAGGGAACATCTATTAAGAGTGAAAAATACTGTTATTTTTGAGGTTTCTAATGAGATGTCCTAAGTTAATCGTGAAGGATGTATGTATGTACTAAACAACGGATAAATATACTTATATGCTTTTTTTTGTAAATATATTACATATTATACATAGAAACCCGGAACCTTTGGTGTAGTAGCCAAAATCTCAACCCTTTACACCAAATGAGTCGATCATGGATAATAATTGTATTATCTGATAAGAAATGATTATTGATGTAACGCAGAGTTTATCGCATAAAACAACGAACTTAAAGTGAAACCATCAAAGACGCTCTTACAAAGCGTACTCATGGGTACTTCAATAATGCGATGCAATTTCCATACAAGGATGCAATATGGCGGACTCTTGTGCTGCGGACTCGGAAGGATTGTTTAATTTTACATATTAATTAATTTCGAGCTACGGTTTCCTACAGTAGTGGTCTGCACTGCATTTATGTCGATTTTTTCTATTCCACTCGATTCTTGATAGTGTACAGCAATGATGTAAAAAAGTATGGATTCGTGATAAATGCTCACAAATGTGTGCATGAACATGTTTGTTTGTAATGGTCTGGGTGTTTTCTATGTATAATATGTATGTATTTACAAAACAAATGTTTGTTTATCCATTGATTAGTACCCAATTACCAATAATACAGGCTTAACGTTAAACTTGGGCCTAGCTGGCGCTGTGTGAATATCAGTGGATATTTATATTATTTATTAATAAGCCTGCAATATGCTAACTAGACTGGGAGAAATTGCACAAATGGACGCCCCTCTGAGCATGGGCGTAGCCATACTGGGGCCAAGCAGGGGCGCGTGGTCCACCCTGGCTCTAACATATTTAAACAAAATAAAGAATAACGGGGGAGGGAGGGGGGATAGGTTTACCATTGCCCCCACCCTAAGCCTTAGACTGGCTACGCTCATGTCTATGAGGGATTTGAACCCACGATCTCCGGTCACGGTGAGATCTATGCCGAATCTTGTGCTCACTAGACCACAAGGGCAGTACTACCCTACCCAAAGTACAAGTTCATTGCTTTAATAGGAGCGTTTTTCCCTTAGGTGGGTGGTGTAGTAGGGCGCCGTGATGGTAGGAGTGCCGAGCGCCGCTCGCATTAATAGTTCCTCCGAGGACAGCGCGCTTGCTACGGTCGCTAGGGTGATGTTTGCACACGGGCGCTACATGAGCTTGAGATGGCCCTGTGCTTAAATTAGATCCGGATGACTCTAATATCAGGATTCTAGAAAGAGACTCAAGAATTTATCTTTACTTAAATGGAGTTAGAGCGTCGGTGGCTCAATGGTGTGGACTGTCGCTTTCCTACCGGGAGGGCTGAGGTTCAAATCCTGACACGTACCAATGTGTTTTCGAATTTTCGAAATTATATGTACGTTATCCGACGCTCTTACGGTGAAGGAAAACGTGAGGAAACTTTCATGCACGCCTGCGAAGAGATTCAAAGGTTGTGTGTGAAGTCGTCCAATCCGCACTGGGCCCGCGTGGACGAATAAGGCCTAATTACCCTATACGGGTAGGCTCGTGCCCCTCGGTGGGGACATTTAATGAGCTGATGATGATGAAATAGAGTTAGAAAGCGATGGCGCTATTTATTGTATAGTGCGGCATCCCTTTCTAACTCTATTCAAGATCAACGCTTAATTCTCGTTCTAGAATACGGGCCTGTTTATTTCCTATTAATTTGTATCACGTAAATATTTTACTATGATTTTTTCCTAAGTGTTCAAATAATGAAACCTAAGCAATGGTGGTAACTCGTTCAAAATAAAAATATTAAATGAAAACACAACAAGATAACTAATAATATAGTATTAAGTATCGATTTTTGAAAAAAATATATTAAATACAGAAACATGAATTCATAGGTATAACACTGATTTCGTTACACATTATCATAAAATTCAAAATCGATTAAAAATAAAATAAAAAAAGAATAAAACTCATTGTATAGGAAACATTTTATTTATATAGGCGGTGGAATCATAAATAAAAAACAATTCATATTTTGTATTAGTTTTTAATAAAACATTCACAATCATCGTTACGATATCACTATACATAATTTCAGTCGGGTTTCGCCTAAATCAACGTCTTAATAAAATGTTTTTCATTAACAACCAACACGAATCATTTTTAACATTTCACATTCTAATATACCGTGCGCTTTATAACTAGTAAGAGTCGCAGTCGTCAGAATTTGTTAATGGAAAATAATTTACACTAAATTAAACACACTTGAGAGCGTCGGTGGCTCAATGGTGTGAGGGAGGGCTGAGGTTCAAATCCCGACACGTACCAATGTGTTTTCGAATTTGGAAAATATATGTACGTTATCCGACGCTCTTACGGTGAAGGAAACACCGTGAGGAAACTTCATGCACGCCTGCGAAGAGATTCGAAGGTTGTGTGTGAAGTCGTCCAATCCGCACTGGGCCCG
Organism: Leucinodes orbonalis; assembly: GCA_019425675.1. Classification (NCBI taxonomy): domain Eukaryota; kingdom Metazoa; phylum Arthropoda; class Insecta; order Lepidoptera; family Crambidae; genus Leucinodes; species Leucinodes orbonalis. Next base: position 82,913 of record PQWD01003431.1, read on the forward strand.
CGTGGACGACTGGGGCCTAATCACCCTCTCTCCTAATCTCTCAGCTCATTAAATGTCTCAATGGAGACGTTTAATGAGCTGATGATGATGAAACACACTTATTTGACATTAATTTCTGAACGAGCAAAAACTAAAATTAACGTACATATCATCTAAGATAATAACTTATCATTAATGTGTCAAAATTGTATCTTCGATAAACGATTAACTTATTAGATGCACAATCTTACTTAAAAAGTGTCTGCGGCAAAATTCTGCCCATTGCGTCAGTTGGACAGAATTTTCATTCATAATACGTCGCTTGTTACATGTGTGACAGAGTAGTATGCTCGTGCTTTTGATTTTGTACCCTTTTAAGATGCCTTTTATATTTTTATTTTAGCTTAAAATTTTTATGAATAATTTTATGTCATAAATATAATAAGTCAACGCATGTGTCAAGCGACTCGGACATTTTTTGGTTGATGTTTCTTCGTGACTGTGCATTTAGTGAATTTATTGTTTACCTGGGACTACCGTAGAAAAAAATATTTTAAAAATAGAGCCACTTGAAACTTGAAAGCTCGAAGAATAAACGGTGGTTGACGATCGCACTAGTTAAACATAAATTTCAATAATGAGCTATCGTAAGAGTGACCAAAAATCGCAATCCTAGTGAATCACTACGTGGTTAGAAAGACACACCATTTTCGAATATACAACCCCGGATTTTGCGATCTAAAACCAACGCTCAAACCACCACGATTATAGAGTTAGTAACCTACCAAACCAAAGAATAATTGTTAAGCAATTGCTCCTTACACATTCATGTTAAAAAGTGTATCAATTCCCCTGTTATCCTTAGTTTATTATAAGATCACAAATCCAAAACTTTGCATTTCCTTATTCTAGGTAATAAGGTTTAGTATTCAAATGTTGCTAATTAAGCTACATTATATCAAATTAAGAAATATAGGTTATGAAATTACAACGACTGCGACATTCCGTATTTATAAATACTTAACTTTGATTTTGAAACAATTAATTATCATTTAAATTAATACAATTCATTCGTAAACATTTCCATTTAATAGGTACATGTAAAATTCATATCATTCACAGAAAAACTTTGATTGAATATTAAATCGTTGTTTATTTATTTTCACCTTACTGGTGAGTGTTGGCGAGATAATCTTTATTAAAAACCTATTCTTGTACTCGTAATATTCAAGTATGTACAAAGAAATAGTACAACTTTATTTTAGCACTTAAAGCCACATCGCTTAATGCTGGGCGACAAAAAATATTCTATTATGTCTGGTTTCATGGCAGTCAGTGTTAACTTAAAGTTAAATGTAAAGTTTATATTTTTTAATGTTTTAATTATTTTTACACTGTTGTAAGATACTCGTATTATGGCCTTTTTTGGGTTCAGTGAAAGCAGCTACAAAATTATATTATTTTACGAATCGTGTATCGAATTAGAAACATTGAGTGGGATCATATTCATTACACGCGTTTTAAATTCAGATGAGTCTCTATATATTTACTGTGTGCAATTTTATCGTAATCAAACTCAAATTTTTAAACATGTTTTAATTATGGGTATAAAATGTGATTTATCTCAGATAAGTTTGTTTTTTTTAGTATCGAACATTTACAGCATGGTTCTAATGACTGTTAAATTTCTTTTAGTTTTAATTGAATTCTTAACAGACATCGATTCTATCTATTTATTTGAAAAAGTATTTATTTATTATTAAATATAACAAAGTCATACGTAGTACTTATTCATTCACTTCCAGACCCTAGACATTCAAAATTAGGATACGCGGAATGGAAATTAATATAAATTGTAAACCTAGCCTAGATTGATACTATACAGTCTTAAGATAAAAATGCTACCATTTTTTACTTCAGTTTTTTGATATATTAATAATTTGTAGATAATATTTACAAATGGGCGGATCCACAAATTCTTTCATTTTTTTTATTATGATGATCTGTCGGTGGCTCAATGGTGTGGACTGTCGCCTTCCTACCGGGAGGGCTGAGGTTCAAATCCCGACGCGTACCAATGTATTTTCGAATTTTCGAAAATGTATGTACGTTATCCGACGCTCTTACGGTGAAGGAAAACATCGTGAGGAAACCTTCATGCAAGCCTGCGAAGAGATTCGAAGGTTGTGTGTGAAGTCGTCCAATCCGCACTGGGCCCGCGTGGACGACTAAGGCCTAACCACCCTATACGGGTAGGCTCGTGCCCCTCGGTGGGGACGTTTAATGAGCTGATGATGATGATCTGTAATAACGGATTCAAAATATGTTGCACAATTATTATTATATTAAATACACAACAAATAGTATTCATAAACTCATACAATATTAGACGACCCCTTGGTGTAATGGTTGAGACGTCAGCTATTACACTAAGGGTTCCGGGTTCGATCCCCGGGCAGTAAAAACATTTGTCTGCATGAACATATCTGTTTGGGTGATTTCTATGTATTATATGTATGTATACAAAAAAAACAAGTACGAGTATTTAGTATGTTTATCTGTTGTTTAGTACCCATATTACAGGCTTCACGCTTAACTTGGGGCTAGATAAAAATCTATTAACATTATAACAGGGTTTAATGGTAAAGATTAGTGCATTCGGTTAAAGATTGCACTAGTTTTGCAACTATCTTAATGGTCGATTCTCGAATCAGTGATCGAACGATATTATCTCAAGTTCCTATATGGGCTGACGATAAAATGTGTTACAAAGTAACTGCCAGAATCATATTTGCATTTTTAATGCATTCTAGCTTTACTATATTTGCATTTAACTGACCATTGTAATATTTCATACAATCCATAATAATATGTCTTTTTACTGCAGTCCCAATGTTGCAACACTAATATTTTTTATGTTACGAAGTGAACAGGACGATCTGGACGCTCACCTGATGGTAAGTGATACGCCTGACCATGACAAAGCGGCATTGAAGGAGATCAACAATTGATAAACAGTTATTATTCTCCATCAATGTGGCACTGCGCCCATCACTCGAGACAACAGATGTTAGGTCTCTTATACCTGGTAATTTCACTAGTTGTATATAGTAAATGATTATGCAACATAGTACAGGTAATAGCCCTATGGAACTTACAATGAATTGAAGTTCAAAGTAAAGTTACCGACATAGCCCGCCGGATCAGCAAGTTGAAGTGGCAGTGGGCTGGTCACGTATGTCGAAGAAACGATGGCCGTTGGAGCAGACGAGTTCTGGAGTGGAGACCGCGTCTTGGCAAGCGTAGCGTAGGACGCCCTCCGGCCCGATGGACCGACGACTTGCGAAAGGTAGCTGGCGGAAGCTGGATGAGAAAGGCGGAGGACCGGGATATCTGGCGCAAAATGGGGGAGACCTATGTCCAGCAGTGGACTGCAATAGGTTGAAGAGAGAGAGATGTACACCCCTTTATTTTTTAACCCAAAAGTCATTAAAGTATTATCAATAATCATAACTCTCTTTATTCTTAAACCTTTGGTATTAAATACACGAAGATAAAAAGAACACGTTTTACTTTATGCTGTTGCTTTTAAATATATTATGTATTCCTTAACCCTTCATCTTAACATACAATTCAAAACCGAAAACCCGCATCACATGATAAAAGCTCTTGTGTATCGCGATTAAAACGTAATATATACATTTTAATCTCTATGGACAAACAAACGGTGCTTCCAGGATATTCTGGAATATTTTGCTGTTAAGTATGTGTATGTGATCTGTTAACATCCGGACCCTATGATAAACCAGAAATAAGGTGAAAGTGTACATTTAAGTTTGGCAATATGATCTTAAAATTCATCATATGCAAGCTACCCTGGTTCTGGTTTCAATCAAAATAAAATAGATACGAATATTTAAATGTATTACTTTCTGTATTTCTTTACGTTTCTATAAGAACACACCAAAGTAAGTATACCTACTTCAAAAATAATTATTGTTTGATCCAATAACTATAATAGTGTTTACGGAATGACTTCATAACTTTTGTTTTAAAATGTCTCCTTAGTTTAATTTCTTTGTTTAATGAAAGTTATTCGGGTGTTTTTAAACACCTGAAAACATTTGACCACTGTTAGAAAAATATTTATAGAGTTGAACCCTGTGTGTACTCTATCCACCCTATTGTAAAACAGTTGTTTTTTCCGTTCATATCTATGAGTACCTGTCTCTTACATATATTGATGAGGTCTGTCATCTTATATTGGGATAACTATGATTAGTACCTATCTAACTAATATCAGTGGAATACCGGTTGATAGTTCTAATCATGCTTATTTAAGTGTTTGGAGTTAGTAAATGAACTATGGACATGAATCACACACACGTTCCTCATTAACTAGTTAGGTACACAAATTTATTTGACAGTCGCACATTTTCAACCTTACTCAATTTAATAAGATTTAGTTATCAATAAACTATACAGCCTGTACAGATTATCGTAAAAACATTTATTCGCTTACAATAATGGCCGATATCTAATTAATCTTTGACCTTATTTGTACCACAGATTAAAAATATATTACTGCTGTAATACTTACTTTGATTAAATCTTGAATCACCGAGAGACAAACTAAAGAAAATGTATTGTTTGTCGGGAGTTAACGCAACGATTGCTTATCATGTATGAAGGAACCACGATAGTAAATTGTGCTTTTACAATAATTATATTTTATTATTACTTAAAAATTATAACTATGTTATATACAACTTTCGCGCACGTGGGCGGCGCGCGCGTTGGCTATGTCTGAGCTGCGTGCGCAAACGCCTCTGTTGACCACGGATATACTCGACGATGACTGTAAAAAATACATTCAGTTACTCAGATGCTTCGAAAACCTTTCTAAGTAGGTAAAGTTCGTCTTTGTACATTTTCGTATTGTGTAATAAAAAAAAAATTTACAACTTAAAATCAGCTGAAGAACCGACTACCAAATAGCATAAAAGAGTGTGACAATATAAACATACTCAACAATCAAGTTGAAAATACGTCCAAGGCCTTCTCAGGTCTAGAACGAGACTCAAGCGTTCATCTTTACTTAAATAGAGTTAAAAAGGAATGCCGCTATTTACCGTATATACCCTTTCTAACTCAATTTAAGTAAAGATCAACACTTGAATCTCATTCTAGAATACAGGCCTTAGAGTTGCAAATTTTATAAAGCCCTTGAGGCAAATAATTGTTATCAATATCAATCTCATTGAAAATTAACTTTTGTAGGTTTTGAAATATATTTTTTTAACCTGAATAATATAAAAACTGGCATTATCCAATGCATAACAGTCAAATTAAGAGACAAAATCTTGGATTGATGACTGTTCGCTGGTTGAGTGAGACAATTTTCCAGAGCCCTGAAACCTTTTATCGCTGAGAATACGGACACAATGGAAAATCTATTATTATACTATTTGTAACGGTTTAAGTTACAGCTGGTGGTCAAAGGCTTAATTAAAATCCATCTCAAGGGGCCAACACCGGCTAAATCTCATTAACATTAATGTAAAGGTTTACATTAGTTATTTTTTTTAGTTTTAGAACGTCGGTGGCGCAATGGTGTGGTGTCGCCTTCCTACCGGGAGGGCTGAGGTTCAAATCAAAACACGTACCAATGTGTTTTCGAATTTTCGAAATTATATGTACGTTATCCGACGCTCTTACGGTGAAGGAAAACATCGTGAGGAAACCTTCATGCACGCCTGCGAAGAGATTCGAAGGTTGTGTGTGAAGTCGTCCAATCCGCACTGGGCCCGCGTGGACGACTAAGGCCTAATCACCCTATACGGGTAGGCTCGTGCCCCTCGGTGGGGACGTTTAATGAGCTGATGATGATGAAAGTTTTACATTATAGGATTGCGACACATCGATGTACAGTGTTCTTAATTTAAGCGAAGTATTGTATACCTTCGGATAAAACTCGCAGAAAATCATTGCGAATGCTGAAACGCACTCGAAGAAATTTATGTTGACCACAAACTTCCATTTTTAGTATAAGAAAATGTTATTTTGTAATGTTGAAAAGTGTACAAGACGGTCATGACGCATAGCGGTATTCGATGACCCCAAAAACTGATATACAGTTATTTTTCTCCATCAATGCTGCACTGCGCCCGTCACCCGAGACAACAGATGTTAGGTCTCTTATACCCAGTAATTTCACTAGCTTCGTTAATTGACTAAACTGGAATATTCTTATACTAGTAACTTTTCAAGCAAAAAGCTTCGTATAGGTATTAATCATAACTTGGAAAATAGGTTTGGCATTGAAAAAATCCTTAATTTATAACAACCACGTAATTACGCCTTGCATGACGTATAATACATCTTTAGTATTCCCTTAAACTATTACATACGTATACTTCAAGTCAACATGTATCAGGTCTGCTTTACTTACAGCACTTGGATGGAAACTCGGTACCCTCTCACTAAATATTCTACTGGTGTCCATATCTACTCCAGGGGTTGGGAGATTGCTGAAGTCTCCCAGAGACTTTTTATCTAAAACATTGAAAACACTCAGCAAAGGTATTGAAGTAAATTACACTTAAGTAGTAAGGAATCGCCATTTGCAATTTTAGGAGCACATTCTCGAATTTAATCAAGACTTGAGAACTCTTATGTGATAAATATTACTTTTGAAATAATCACTTGAAATGTACCACGAATCTTGTTATATTGTAGTTTAAATGTCTTTGAAAGAAAGAAAGATGTTTCTCAAGTTACCACTTTGGTTATTAAGATAAGTCTGTCTTCTAAAGTTAAATTTAGTTATTCAAGTAAGAGTTCAAGTATAGTTCAGTTTTCATTTATAGTTTTCTAAATATTATAGTATTCACTGTCAATTCGATTCTATGTATGGCTTCAAAAATATCGTTCAAAGTACCTAATGCAGTTTATCCAACTATTTGCAAATTTCCTAAGGCTTATCGACAGGAATTCGCAATCAACGCACAGAAGCTACGGTTCAAAGGACCAAAACACAGAAGCAAAATTCTTACCATAATGACAAGGTATGATATCAGGGTCCGTTTCTTCCACCTCTCCGTCCATTTTCAGCTCGTATTGACTGCAGTAGTCTAGTTTAGGGGAGCCGCAGTATGTATTCATGTGGTCGTGCTTTGATAACGTTTCCATACTCTGTTCTATGTACAATGCCCTGGGAAAAAAACCAAAGGTCAGACTGAAACTCAATGATAAGTACCCATGGATAATCGCAACTCCACAAGATAAATGAGTGCACGATCTTTACAAAGAAAGTAAAGGAAATGTTATAGGGACAGAAAAGGGGGTTTGGGCCTCCGGTAACTTCGAAGACTTAGCAAAACACAATTCCAAACCGGTTTTCTGTAAAGTATTTCGCTTCCGTTGACCCAGTCCAACTTGTGGATTGAATGGAAGTGCGTCGAAATCGAATTGCGTCATTAAGTCGAAATAAGATTTTTCAGACTTTTCGTTTATGGTCTTCAGACTTTGGGAAAGCAAATCGAATGGCCATAGGCTCTCTTATCTTAAATCAATGTTAAAATAAGCAATAATATACTAACGCCGCAGGTGGTTGTTTGTCCCGATCAAGTCTTCTTGCTGTGTGACGTCGGTAGAGGGCAGTGATGACGCCGCATACACCCGTGCAAAGAAGTGCAGCGACAGCTAGTAGCGATACCAGCATTGGCGACAGTGGGATGGATGTACTCATGCCTTGTAAAGAAAAGCGCTAGTTACAAGAAATTGTGTGTAAAGGTAAATTTTCTGAGGAAACCTTTGAACATATTTAGAATATTACCGAAGGTTACGTAAGCATGCCTGCAATAATTTCAAATGATTGAACGCATGTTTACGATATACATAGCAATTGAAATTTTCTCTTATGGCTTTTAAACAAAGTAAAATTAACAAGAAACTAATCGAAAGTAAAACGTGTTTCGCAGTAATAGCCAAATAAAAAAGTACCTTTAAATTAAAATTGGCTACAAAATTATATGAAACCCTCGCATGGAACGAACTTAAAATACCACAGTGACATAATAGATATTCCTGTTGTTTCTGGAAAGTTATCACTGCAAAAGTCAACTCTCCATTTCGTTGACTAGGTCGGTTATTAAAGGCCAGTTATAATTAAGTGATTTCATACGTACGATTGGTGGCTAGAATTCGGAGAGTTCGTAAAATTAATCGTTTGCAAAATTCGAAAACTAAAACAATATATCAATTGTAGAATACAATCCATTTTATACTCGTATCATTATCTTTCGCTATAACGTTTACCAAGAAAACAATACCATGAATCGTGGCTATAGCATGAGAGATAACATTTATTTGAATGAAACGTTCTGTTTTATTAAACTTATTGCAAATACACGAAAATAACTCCGCGTTTATGTTGCAGAGATTTGTAAAAATAGTACCAAAAAGAAAACATGCAGTACTCAACTCGTTGATGTAAAAAATCTTCCCGGAAAGAGAACTTTTATTTCAGAATGAATGGAATATAAAATCCAGTCTGCAGCAAAAGATAGGGATCCAATTTGACTAAGTCATAAAGCGACATAGCTTGCCGCGATTCCATATTTCACACATAAAAAGACGAGCTAGATGACATTCCATTTAGGGCTTGGTACGGATTTGTCGAATGCAAAAATGTTGGTATGTTGAGTCGGATTTTATATTTAATTAATGTATAAAACATACTATACACATAAAGGCTTCATGTATGTATTAGTTTCTAAATTTATCAGGACAAAATATAACATCCATAAGGGATTCCGCTTTCTCATTTTGTGACAAATATTATTTTATTAGGTTCGATTTTTCTATTTTGGCAAACTTGTATAAGATAATTTGACAGATAATGTTTGTTACATTATTTCGAGTCATCATCATCAGCTCATTAAACGTCCCCACCGAGGGGCACGAGCCTACCCGTATAGGGTGATTAGGCCTTAGTCGTCCACGCGGGCCCAGTGCGGATTGGACGACTTCACACACAACCTTCGAATCTCTTCGCAGGCGTGCATGAAGGTTTCCTCACGATGTTTTCCTTCACCGTAAGAGCGTCGGATAACGTACATATATTTATCGAAAATTCGAAAATACATTGGTACGTGTCGGGATTTGAACCTCAGCCCTCCCGGTAGGAAGGGGACAGTCCACACCACTGAGCCACCGACGCTCTCAGGTACCTTCCAGGAAAACTATAAGATATATTATCTCAATCTAGTAGGGGCTGTGGATAGCAGATTGAACGGCGTCCGTTCTCCCGCATTGTTAAAGCTCTTGCAAATGTTGAGTTAGTCCATGGGTCTCTGGACTTCCCCATACCTCCGGCGGAGGAGAGGTGGATCCTCGCCAGCATCAAAGGGCTGGATGTTCAGACGCTCTTAGCGCTTGCTCACAATCCTTTTGAGGACGATGCGCACTGACCCAGGAAAGTTTAGTTGGTAGGAGTCCGACATAACTGCCAGTTTCCCTCGGAACGGCCAGTATCCATAATTAGTTCTTCTCTTAAGAAAAAATAGGGTGTCGATATATGGAGTTGGTGAAAGCTCTTAACTTTATTAAACAAAGTTAAAATGGATGCAAAAATAACATTACACGTGCTTATATGAACAATATATATATATATATATATATATATTATATATATATATATATATATATATATATATATATATATATATATTATATATATATATATTGTTCATATAAGCACGTGTAATGTTATTTTGCATCCATTTTAACTTTGTTTAATAAAGTTAAGAGCTTTCACCAACTCCATATATCAACACCCTATTTTTTCTTAAGAGAAGAACTAATTATGGATACTGGCCGTTCCGAGGGAAACTGGCAGTTTATGTCGGACTTCCTACCAACTAAACTTTCCTGGGTCAGTGCGCATCGTCTCAAAAGATTGTGAGCAAGCGCTAAGAGCGTCTGAACATCCAGCCCTTTGATGCTGGCGAGGATCCACCTCTCCTCCGCCGGAGGTATGGGGAAGTCCAGAGACCCATGGACTAACTCAACATTTGCAAGAGCTTTAACAATGCGGGAGAACGGACGCCGTTCAATCTGCTATCCACAGCCCCTACTAGATTGAGATAATATATCTTATAGTTTTCCTGGAAGGTACCTGAGAGCGTCGGTGGCTCAGTGGTGTGGACTGTCCCCTTCCTACCGGGAGGGCTGAGGTTCAAATCCCGACACGTACCAATGTATTTTCGAATTTTCGATAAATATATGTACGTTATCCGACGCTCTTACGGTGAAGGAAAACATCGTGAGGAAACCTTCATGCACGCCTGCGAAGAGATTCGAAGGTTGTGTGTGAAGTCGTCCAATCCGCACTGGGCCCGCGTGGACGACTAAGGCCTAATCACCCTATACGGGTAGGCTCGTGCCCCTCGGTGGGGACGTTTAATGAGCTGATGATGATGACTCGAAATAATGTAACAAACATTATCTGTCAAATTATCTTATACAAGTTTGCCAAAATAGAAAAATCGAACCTAATAAAATAATATTTGTCACAAAATGAGAAAGCGGAATCCCTTATGGATGTTATATTTTGTCCTGATAAATTTAGAAAACTAATACATACATGAAGCCTTTATGTTATAGTATGTTTTATACATTAATTAAATATAAAATCCGACTCAACATACAACATTTTTGCATTCGACAAATCCGTACCAAGCCCTAAATGGAATGTCATCTAGCTCGTCTTTTTATGTGTGAAATATGGAAACGCGCAAGCTATGTCGCTTTATGACTTAGTCAATTGGATCCCTATCTTTGCTGCAGACTGGATTTTATATTCCATTCATTCTGAAATAAAAGTTCTTTTCCGGGAAGATTTTTTACATCAACGAGTTGAGTACTGCATGTTTTCTTTTGGTACTATTTTTACAAATCTCTGCACATAAACGCGGAGTTATTTTCGTATTTGCAATAAGTTTAATAAAACAGAACGTTTCATTCAAATAAATGTTATCTCTCATGCTATAGCCACGATTCATGGTATTGTTTTCTTGGTAAACGTTATAGCGAAAGATAATGATACGAGTAAAAATGGATTGTATTCTACTTGTATTCTATTGGTGAAAGCTCTTAACTTTATTAAACAAGTTAAATGGATGCAAAATAACATTACACGTGCTTATATGAACAATATATATAAATATATATATATATATATATATATATATACTATATATATATATATATAATATATATATATATTAATATATATATATATATATATATATATTATATATATAATATATATATATATATTATATATATATATAAATTTTAGAGTTCATACTTATTACATGGTACAAAAATAGGATTTTTACGTTGAAAAGTTTATACAAAATATTCTTACTAAGCTCGCTTTTTTCCATATTGCACGAGCAAACGTTGTTGGTCTGTATTTCCAACAATTTACAGTGCACGGCTCTTCGCATCCGACGTTTTCCAAGTAAACTTTTAATCGTTTTCGATACCAAGTGGTGCATTTTGTTACCATTAATAGAACTCTTCTCACTATGCTATTAACAAGTTTTAATTCTGTTATATATGTAAACCCATTGAACGCCGGGAATCCAGACACAGTGAAAAATCAAATATGTCTGGCGTCTGGAGGCGTCATTGGCGGTCAAAGGGTTAAGAAGCGATCTCAATCTAATGTGAGTTTCAATAAACCTGAAAGAATCAGAAATATTTGAAGTGTTGTATGTCAACTTTATTTATGTTAAATAAAAAAGTGTTTTTTTTATTACACGGCATCCTGTTCCAATTGAATATACATACCTGTATACTTATCTGGAGACCTCAAAGCGACCGTGTAGAGCGTGACAGGATCACTTCTGCCCTTTGCATTAGCTGCGTATAGTACTAGCATGTAGCTAGTGTGGCTGTCCAGACCGGGCACGTCGAACACTGGGGTGCTGTTTGATGAGACATTTGCGCGGAACTGGTACGAGTACAACAATAAATAGTACTTTAGTAGTTCAAATTCAAATGTTTTATTTGCAACTAAGTTGGTTCTTAAGTTTTAGTTATTAGTCATCATCATCAGCTCATTAAACGTCCCTACCGAGGGGCACGAGCCTACCCGTAAAGGGTGTATAGGCCGTAGTCGTCTACGCGGCCCCGTACGGATTAGTCGACTTCACGCTCAGACTTGGAATCTCTTTGCAGGTGTGCGCAGGTTTCCTCACGGTGTTTTCCTTGACCGTGAGAGTGTCAGATAAGCATACATATAATTCCAAAAATTCGCTTCAGATCGGAAAGTAACAGTCCACACCAATGAGTCCACCGACGTTCAGTGGATAGTCAGCTTTAAGAAAAATAACAAAATATCCTTTTAATTTCTAAAATGCCTTTAGCCTATGACGTTGTTATATAACGTTTCTAAATTTAAGTCATATTTAAAAATATAATAATATCCGGTGACATATATTAACATCCGGCTTGACGTAGGTATCCGAAACACTCAATCATCTTTAATTACAGATAATTAGGTCTACAATATCCTAATCAAATAGGGAGAAAATGCTCAAAGTGACTTTCACCGTGCAACCTCTCAAACTAGCAAAGTCAGGCTGTATAAGATCATTTTTCTCACCGTTCTCCGCTTCGCAGAAGCTTTTAGCGGGTCACAAGGCGAGTTCGCTTTAAAGCTTCCAACCATGATGCACCACCAAGCAGCAAAGTTGACTTGGATTTGAATATAATAAATATAAATATCCTCTGACATTCACACAGCGCCATCTAGTCCCATATTCGGCGCAAGCTTGCTAGCGTACTAAACAACTTATAAACATACTCATATACATTTTTTAATACATTCATATTATACATAGAGACACCCAGACCATTACAAACAGACATGTTCATGCACACAAATCATCATCATTCATCGAACCCGGAACCCTTGGTGTAGTAGCCGACGTAGACATAAATCGTGTTATTGCTTTATGCTGAGACATCCGACTTTTATTTTATTTTAGTAGTCTTTACATAAAACCAATTGATACTCACATTCATCGAAGGCAAATCATAGATTTCCATATAGAAGACCTGAGGAAGTCCGCCGTCAAAGCCTTCGCTGCATTCCACTTGCAAACCGGCAAAACTGTGGTTCAACACGCTGCAGTTATGCACTGACATAGGGTGGCCTGTTAACAAATCGATGATTAATGTAATTATTTTGACGGCTCTGAACAAATTTATTCGGATGAAAGCTTTTGGAGTTGGTCACTGGAAGCCCTTACAGCTTCACTGGATTTAAAATGTATAGCTATATGGTTAATATTATTATGCGTCCCCACCTAGGAGCACGAGCCTACCCCCAGTCCGGATTGGCCGACTTCACTCACAACCTTTGGATTTCTTCGTACGCGTGCTCAGGTTTCTTCACGATGTTTTCTATAACCGTAAGAGCGTTAGATAAACGTACATATAATTTAGAAAATTCATTGGTATGCGGCGGGATTTGAACCTGCGCTTCCAGATTGAAAGGCAACAGTTCACACAATGAGCCACCGACACTGAATTCGTGAACATTGATACAAAATTGAGCATTGCGGTTTCAAATGCAACTAGGTGCAATTGTTCGTAGCATGTAATTTGTGTCGTGGCCATAGAATTCCTTATCAAAAAGAGCCATGTCATTTTTTTCAGTGATAAAAGTTTGCCATCAAACAGATAACGCATATGACTATAATAAAAGAAATCGTAGAAATCAAACAGATAATGCATATAACAAAACAAAACAAATTCTGAAAAAGTTGAGTTTCATAAATATAAAAATTATCGTAGTAGTAATGGTAATATACCAAATAATAATATGAGAAGATTGAGTCCCGAAAAATTATATAATTAGAGTCAGAAAACGCACATTAATTTCATAATCTTAACAAGCCCAAAAACTAAAGAAGTTACTGATGGATTGCCAGATACAGAGTCAATTTTATGGTAAAAATGGTAAAGGTTCAACTTCGACTACATTTACATTTTATGATTCGTTCCATCGGTGATACTAAAAGAGTATTCAACTTTCTGGAAGTTAAACACATTAAAACCAAGTTTTGGTGAGAAAAAATGTTCAGTGCAAATAAGGTTCACTTTATCTTGGAGTGTGTGTTTAGGTGAAGTTTTTCCGATATTTTCTTTCTTTCTTCTATTCATAAGAAAGGATTTTGATAATTAATATAAAACTTATAAGTTTAGAACTATAATAACTTTATAACTCTTGCAATATTTGCCATATCTTTATGTTCTCATGTTATGTTTAAATATAGGTAAACCTTTTAGTATGAATAATACTTAATGTAAAGTAATAATTAGAAATAAAGAGTAAAATTAAAATGAATACAAAAATAAAGAGGTTATTGATCAAGGTTAGTAATTAAATGAAATAATCACCGGTTCGTAAGATTGTAATTAAAGTTGCATATTATATACCCATGTTCTAAAAAGACAACAGTAGATTTTCGAGTTTGTTAAAAACAAATGTCGAGTCACAGTATTTTATAATTTTGGTTTTCATTTTATATAAATTCATTTTATGTTACAAAGTGTACAAGACAGTCATGATGTTGGCTAGAAGCTAAGTGATACGCCTGACTATGGCAGAGCTGGATTGATCGAGACCAACAACTGATAAACAGTTATTATTCTCCATCAATGCCGACAACAGATGTTAGGTCTCTTATACATGGTAATTTTACTACACTACTACTAGATCCAAAATCAAGAAATGTAGGTACTAGGTTATTACTAAGTATTGCAATTATTTTCAGCTAAAACCCGCCGTTCAACCCATCTAGTTACTAGTTAATAAACTAATATTCCCCCATTCCCATCTCGTTTTGCAATTCACCAACGAACACGAGCCGATTTGAATTCAACGTACTGAAATCACATTTAGAATACCCACGAGCTACTTCATTAGTGCTAGATCGATTCCATTATGGCCGTACAAGGTACAATAATCGTAATAACTATTCGGAAACTGTTAATTTCTAACTAGCCCGTTATCATGTAAATTGGCTCGGGGCGAATATGTTTGGGCTGCCTTTAGCCCGCGGCCGAGCAATGTGTCCTTCTAAGTTGGCTGCGGTTGTATTTGTTGATCGGAGGCATTTGTATATTACAAGCAAATTTGACACTTATTACAAGGCGATTAGGACTTCTCTTACTAATACTTGCAGCTTTGTAGGTTCGATTACGCTGGAAATTATTTGAGTATGAAATAATAATAAGCTACGTTTGATTAGACTGGCCCTAGTGCTAATTACGTTTTGATTAGATTTCAGAACAACTTTATTTACAAATACATTTGACATGATATTTTTAGTTTCGGAATTTTGTTTAGGCTAGAACCAAAAATAACTACCAATCATAGATATGAAACCTTTTTATACTATCGCATAAGTCAAGTAGTAAAATCATTTTATAAACTGAAAGATTAATGATTTAGGAATATTTTGCTATCATTAACTTAATTAAAATGAATTCCAAAAATAGATAGTAACCGTCCGACTCCTTTTGAGGTTCAACTGAAACTCAAGTCAACTGTTGAGCAAGGCCTCATGACATGCTAAAAGGTAATATGGAAAGTTATAGTCTAAATCTTAATCTTTCCAATCCTAAGAAAGGCCTTGTTGAGCTTTCGATTCTAAATCTAAATACACAATAACTATTTTTGTTACAACAGACGTTAATAGCATTGATATGTGTAGGGGGTTTAAGCCTACACACTTAGATGATAGATATGATAAGATGATAGCTGATAATATGATAAGGGATGCTGATAAGAAATAATACAACCGAGTCTGATGCTTGTCGTAATTAAACTGATTTATTGAATATGAAATGCACGCCCGAGTACAAAGTGCCGATGCAGCGACTTACAAATATCGTTGTAATTAGGTTACTGCTAAGGTAATGTGCGGTAAACCGTACAATATGTACAAACATAATGCTATATTAAGCACAGATGTAATAAAAAGGAAAAATGAAAATGCTGAAATAAACTTTACAACTAAAAATACACAATAGTCCACTCACTGCACTACTCTTCGCTAATTAACTTGTTATAAGTTATGTTAGTTGTTCTTATACTTGCCTTTACTATGTTTAGTTGAATACAGGATTTCTTTCAATGTCCTTTTTATTTTGCAAGAGTTCTGAGATAACTCAGCTTTGCGACCAAGAAATAGTTCTAGAATAGTCTGACGCCATCTTTTAGAATAATCTTGGAATTAATATTAATATTTATTATTGTATAAAAGTTAAATACAGTGATAGCATTATATTTAATAAAACTTTGTATTACATGAAGGTTTTGTGATTTCAAAATTACAAGTCACGTTCTTAATTCGAGACCAAATTTTTACATGAAATTGGAAAAATATTGTGCATATCAAATATTCCATTGGTTTTTAGAAATCTCAATAGATTTACCTCGTCGCGCAACTTTTCTGTTTTAAATTTCAATGCACGACGCAAAAATATATTTTGCGAAGGCGTGAAATGTAATTTCTGTTTATTTTACATCAAAGGTCAATTTCAGTGGCAGATTTAAATATAAAAGTATTTGGTACCAAATACTTGATGACTTTATGTACTGTAAGCAGCGAAATCAGATTCTAATTGTTTCATTAAAAATATAAAACGCACGTGAGTTTATTTCAATCAGACTTCAATGTTCTTCTGTATTTTTTGTTTCCTCTATTTTTTATTATTTATAAACAACACTGGGTTTTGACGTTTTCATTTGCTTGCATTTAATGGTTACTTTTCTATTTTTCAAAATTTTCTATTATTAAACTATTGATTTACATTAATTTATATTTGCATGAGTACAATTAAAGGTTATGTTATCCAACAGTGGACTGCGATAGGTTGAAGAGAGAGAGAGAGTGAGAATTAAAGGTTATGTACCTTTTTTATGTTATAGCGGGCAAACGAGCAGACGGCTCATCTGATGGTAAATGACGCCGTCGCCCATGTACATTTGCAATACCAGAGGGCAAAGAAATGCGCTGCCGGCTTTTTAAGTGGGAATACGCTCTCTTCTTGAAGGACGCCAGGTCGTTCGCTCAGGGAATAAGTCAGATAACCTGCTACAATTATTTGACTTATCTGCATTTTATATATAGTATATATATTTCTCTCTTCAACTTATCGCAGTCCACTGTTAAACATAGGTATTCCATATTTTGCGCCAGATATCCCGGTCCTCCGCTTTCCTCATCCAGCCTCCACCATCGACCATATATATTTATTACATAAGATATTTCTTACGAGACAAATTAGAAGCTTACTGCAGCGATGATTTTGTAAACGCAAGGCACACTCTGGTCCCGCCGAGTTTGCTGGCAGCACACAATCGTGCCGAAGTCCATCTCTTTGACTGCGTGTACCGTACGTGGACGTGTAGCCAGACTTGTGTAGATCTGACAAAAGATTAAAAGAATTAAAATTTAAATTTTAAAGATATAAGAGATCAGTGGTCTATCACAAGGCAAAGAGAATATTAAATACTCCAGATTGAACTGAACATTCAGACGGAACATGGGATTTTTAATACTACTCATACGTGAACTTGTGAAATTTACCTTTGGATGAAGCCTGATAGTAATAATAAAAAGTATAGTATCAAGAGAACTTATTGTAAGAGCGTCGGTGGCTGATTGCGTGGACTGTTGCTTCTCTGGAGGACGCAATTTTTTTTTAGCTCCGTGTGCATGGGTACTTCAATTACATCTATTTATCATAGTAGTTATATATTAACAATACATTCACATAGTACCATCTGTACGTATATTTCCACTAACCATGAGGTCAGTAGTTTCCTTTGTTCCAGTGACGTGCACAGAGATTATGAGCAGGGTATGCAAAGTGAGTGATAATTTACTTTTATGTCAAATTGAGGAAAGCGGAGGACCGGGATATCAGGCGCAAAATGGGGGAGACTTATGTCCAGCAGTGGACTGCGATAGGTTGAAGAGAGAGAATGCTGTTGATGAGAACAGATCGCCTTTCGTTTCAAATCTGTACAGGAAAATAGGCGAATAAGTGGGAATCATTTAATATGTTGATGATTTTCCGAATTGACTGGACCCACAGGGTATGCACTGCTTATTTGCATATATGGAGTCTAAGCTACTGCTTTGTTATAATATAAAATCTATTATGACGGCTTCAGCTGTCATTGGCGTTCAAAATAATAAAAACTATGATTGTGTTGTGTAGGCACACGATACATAAATTAAAAACATTCAATTATTACTTGGATGGTATTTGCATTTGTTCGCCTGAACTGTTGAAGATCCAGCTGAAGCTTGTTGGTGGAGGGCTTGAGTCCACTTCACAGGACAGCTGGATTGTCTCCAGCTTCAAGGCTCCAAAGACCTCGCCTTCATTTGCCGTCTTGCATAGTGGCGAGTCTGTTAAATATTACAAATGATGTTAGAATCTTAGAATATCACAAAATACAATGTCTTAAAGTTGTGAGGATACCTTACAATATGTTTAAGGATTACGGATTACTTTAAAGTGTCACGAAGTGCCACTTTTGTGATTGTGGTCCTCTAAAACGTAAACTAAACATTTATTTGGTCAACCTCCACTTGTTTTTTATGTAATTTAAGTCAACTCGATTAATTTCCTAAAGTGAGGAATACTTTTGGAAACTTCCAAATAGAAGCGAGTAACAAAAGATCTTTAAGATCGAAGTGACAGCAGGTCTGCAAATTAATCTGAATAGTTACCCAAAAACCAATATTACAATTCTGGTGGTTGCGATGCGGGTATGGCCCCTTGAGCAGGATTTCCAGCAAAAAAGGACTGGTGGTTCATTGGTGTGGAGTGTGCCTTCCGATCAGAAGGGTGCAGGTTCAAATCCCGCCACGTACTAATGTTTTTTCGATTTTTGAAATTATATATACGTGTATCCGACGCTCTTACGGTAAAGGAAAAGATCGTGAGCAAAGTTGCGCCTACAAAGAGATTCAAAGTTTGTGCATCAAGTAGTTAATCGGCACTGGGCCCGCGTGGACGACTAGTACGGTAGGCTCATGCCCCTCGGTGGGGACGTATAATAATGATGATGATACCTACATCTGATCTGAAGAGGTACAGGATTGCTCGTCGCACTGCCTTCGCTATTGTAAGCGAGACAACTGTAGTCACCAGCAGCTGCTCTGGTCACACTTTGCAGAACAAGACTTTGATCGCTCAGAATGATGCCGGCGCTTGCGTTGTGGTAGATCTCTTTGGACTGCATAAAGACAACAGTATTAGCCAGTAATTCAGTGTGAAGTATTTTATTTTTATTCGATGGATCACTAATTCCTCTGGTTTAGTGTTTTTATTTTAAAGATTTCACCGCTTCTTAAAGTACAACTTCGCATGGCTTTGCCTTTGGAGAAGATTTTTAATACATTAGGTTTTGCTACGAGTAATTATTGCTTCCCTAACTATTACTCCTATTGACCGGCATGAGTTGATGTGAAAATTGAAAATTCTAGTATGTTAATAGCGTATAAAGGTTAAACTAGGGTGTACCTTGAAAGTACTTAAAATTTAAAAACTAATCAAACTGCCCTTGATAACATATATCTAAAAGTTAGCAAATTGAATAAATAGCGTAATAATTGTTACAATTATGTGTCTAAATTTAATCAGAAAATAATATTTTGTATTGATAACACAATTTATAAATTTCGTAAAGCATGAAATATGATATCATTGCAATTTGAAATAAGATTTCAGAAATATATCTATACATTACTTTTCTATTATCAAAATTATGTTTTTGCTGTACTTAAGTAATTGAAATGTTTTATATTGTAAATTTTCCTATTTTGCTTTTTCTGATTATTATTGAAGAAACGCCTTTCGACTTTAAAATTGAACTTGTATATTCTTTCATACTGTGCAAATGTCAAGTTAGCTGAACTAAGAACTTCTTTTCAATAATACGTTCGCAAATTCCTTTCCCTAAATAAATCATACCCGATAGATCAAATACTATGTCGCTTTGGCCACAAACCTGTGACATAGAAATTTTCCCCAGACATGGGAGGTTAATGATTAATTTCCATAAAAAAATATATGAATTTATTTGTAAGACACAGAGCTTTATAAGGTCGATACAACAGACGAAAGTTTTTTAAACACCCAACCTGGTCAATAAATAAGAACTGCTGTCAAAACGTACAACGTCATTAAAAGGACCCTTTAAATTATATAAAATGAATGGGTTGGTCTCGTACTCGGAGAACCGATAACGTTGGGTAAAACGGTTATTGTTTCCTTGACCGGTGCATTTAAACAAACGTAATGGGGGAAGCGAGTGCTGTTCACAGATGTAAGATAAGCCGTTGACGGTTTGCTTTTTAAAGCATTGTTTAATTGAATTTCGAATTGCATTTTAGACACTTAACTTCTAGTGATTATTGTTAAACGTACAATCACTACATAGTATAAAAAATAATATCAATTATTTTTTATACTATGTAGTGACGGTTTCCTTTTATAAATAGTGATTAAAGAGGAAGGTTTTTATGTATAATAACATCTACTAAATATTAGAATAATACTGATGGGGACGTATATGATCTGATGATGATGAATATTTTGAAGTAATTTCATGAACAAAAAATTTGTTTGTACTTACCCCTTTATACCATGTCAGCTTGTGCGATTTTGGATTTGCCTTTACGCTGCATTCGAAGTAAACATCATTTCCTTCCTTTATGAACTTGGGATTCAAACTAGTGCCGAGTTTCAGCGTCACAATGGGCACATCTAGAAAAATAAATAGGTATCATTATAAAAAAAATCTGCAGTATGATTTCAATTTCCTTCAGCCCATGACAGTCATGCAAACGGAATTCAAATATTTCATTTTACCTGTGAACTACATTTAAGAGATTTTCATTTGCTTTTCAAACAAGTTAACTTGATCATTTCGTATAAATTGCCTTGTTAGAAATTTGAAGTATATTAAAAATTGTTAAAATACGTCTTTGTAAGAACAATGAAATCGCCAAAGCTGAAGACTGGTGTCTTATATATGGTCTTTTATATTAATTTCAGACGAGTCTATTCTACTATAATAGAATAGACTCGTCTGAAATTATTAATGTCGTGGTTTTCTATTCTATTAAAAAGGGCTTCGAAACCACTCTCTCGTTAAATGCTATACTTACTACTTTGGAGTATAAACTCCAAAGTAATATAAACCACAGACAATAAGTTTTGTATCTGATTATGTAGCAATAAAAATATTAAAGAATTTATGTTCGATTATTATAAAATCTCTCTGTATTGAAAAATTGCCATGTAAACAAATAAGAAAACACAGCGTCCAATTTGGCCGGCGACGTGAGATGCCTGAATATTTGCGATTCTTTGAAATATTTGTCGACCCAGATTCTTCGGACGATTCTGCATGTTCGAACAACAGTTTATATGCATTGTAGACGTGTACATTAGTTGCTGGAGAACAAACAGCTGCACGTTTGGAAGACGGTCAGTTTATCTTCAATTCAAACGTGCTTGGAACAGAATAAAGTTTTAGAAAAGCTATTTGAACTGACAAATAACACATTCAATCTGTTTGATTCTACAAAGAAAAAGAATTTGTTTGTTACGTCAGTTGTCTATTTAAGTATGGATTTCTTTATATTATTAAGTTTCAGTGTAATAAAACAGAGCTCCGGAGACTTGATCAGCAATTAAACCTTTAGAAAACTGCCTATTACATATTTTAACTACCGAAATACGCCATCTTTGCCTCAAAAACGAACCGCCGAAGAGAGTACAGTTTGTAGTCTTTTGTTTAAAGTAATTATGATAATTTACTTTTAAAACAACACAAATTATAAACAACCAAGTGTACAGGACGGTGAGGAGGCTCACCTGATGGTAAGTGACACGCCATCAGACATGACAGAGAGGCATTAAAGGGTACCAACAACTGAACGGAAACAGTCATTATTTACCGTCAATTCCGCACTACTGCCGTCACCAAAAACAACAAATGTCTCATATACCCGGTAATTTTACCAGATACAGTACCCTCATACTGAAACATAAAAGTGTATAACACTCGTTTCAAGGGACGATATTTAGCACTGCGGTTGTACTTACCTAGACGACTCAGTATCGTGTCTACCACCTAGTACTTATGGTCCTCACAAGGGCTATACAATACCTATTGCGAGTGACGTATGATATACATTCTCAAGCATTATGACTATGACAAAAAGTACTGTGAAAATAAATAGACTATTGAGCCAAGAAAACGAAGTAGACTTTACTCACAATGGACATTGAGTTTCCACCTATCTTCGAGGACCGAATCTGCTACACGAGGATTCTCAGCGCGGCAAGTCAGGTACCGTTCGTGGTCTTCTGCCATCGGCACCAGACTTAAAATGCTGATGGTCGAGTTGTTCTCCGAAAACTGTGAAAAAAATACTAGTCTTAGTCATCAGTGATCGAAATAGGTAGAGTGATTCATCATCATCATCTCATTAGACGTCCCCACCGAGGGGCACGAGCCTGCTCGTATAGGGTAATTAGACCTTAGTCGTCCACGCGGGCCAGTGCGGTTGACGACTTTACGCACAACATTTGAATCTTACTTCTCTCGTACGTTGCAGGATTTGAACCTCAGTCTCCCGTTAGGAGGGCAACAGTCCACAACATTGGAGCCACCGACGCTCTTACAACAATACAATAGATAATTTATAATCTAAATATATTATAAACAAAGGTGATTGAATGCATGACTGACATAATGTCATAACGAACAACCCAAACCACTGAAACAGATTGAACTGAATTTGAATGCAGGTAGAATCTATGATGTAGGCACCGCCAAGGGGATAAAAACGGGATGAAAGTAAAACGAAACTTTGTCAATTTTAAACCGATCAGGCCGATCGCGTTATTGTAAAACGAAACGTTTCTATTATGAGTGTAGTAACGATATCCTTCCGATCCTGTTATAGTTGACATTTTCGATATTCGGTATTGACATTAGGTTAATGTTCATATATCGTCTGAACTAGCTGCCAAAAAGTTGTATTTCGGTCCAAGTGAAGTTACGTTATTGCTGTCAAAATTTAGCGCGATCGGCCTGCAGGTTAAGACTTTGCATGCATACAACTACTATGACATAGCAATTTCCTAACAAAGGATTTTGTTAAAAAAAAGTCACCCCTAAGTGAATAAATATCGGATGAAAATTATACTTCTTAACGCGAGCGAAAACGTGGGTATAAGCTAGTTATTAATAATGAAAAGACATGTTCATGCACACAAATGTTTGTCCACCTGAGGATCGAACCTGAAAACGTTGATGTAATAACCACCTTCCCCACCATTACACCACATAGGTCGTCAAAATAGTGTGTCAAAGCCACCCACCCATGCGTACAAGCACGCGGTTGGCTCCATGTACAGACATACAATTCGGTATAACATTAATCACTTTGACTGTAATGTTACATCATGTGAAGCGAAAATAAACGCATGGGTGGACCTTTAAAATATTACGTTCGGCATATGTGTAATGGAATGATCATCGGATTGATGACGCATTTATTTAATCAGTTTGTGACGATTTCGATTAATGTATCGGGGCGGTGGTTAGCACCATTCATTTTCAGTCAGGGTTGAACAATATATGAAAATTAATGTACCTCCGATGGTTAAGCAAATATTCGGTTCATATCTCGCCGTTTTAACCAGTTGGAGTTGCAATGGGCAGGTTACGTATGTCTTTTGAAAAGAGTAACTACTGAGTTTCTTGCTGGTTTCTTCTCAGTGGAAAACTACCTCCCGAACCAGTGGTAGCTTCATTTGACATTCATAAGTGTTCTTTAAGGACCTAAACTGAATAAACACTTTTCATTTTCATTTTTCATTTTCTCAGAAGCAATGGTATTTGGAGCAGATGATTGGTCTTGTTGTTTTCTATATATAGATATATATTATATTTAGAAAACACCAATACAAACAGACATGTTCATGCAAACAAATGTTTGTACTCCCGGGGATCGAACCCGGAACCCTTGGTGTAATAACCGACGTCTCAACCATAACGCCAGATGGGTCGTCGAAAATAATCATCAGCTCATGGACGTCACCACTGTGGGGCACGAGCCTACCCGTAAAGGGTGTACAGGCCTTGGTCGTTCACGCGGGCCCAATGCGTATTCGCGCACAGCCTTTGAATCTCTTTGCAGGCGTGCGCAGGTTCACATCATATTTTCCTCACCGTAAGAGCATCGGATAAACGTACATTGAATTTTGAAAATTATAAAACACATTTTTACGAGTTGGGATTTGAACCTGCACCCTTCAGGTCGGAAGGCTACACCAATGAGGCACCGACGCTCTGCATTTTAATATTTCAGCTTTAATATTTTCATCCTTATAATTAACGTAACAATTATGAAAAAGCTCATAATGCAAATTCATTTATACCAACCCAAATAAATACCCAAAATAATGAACCTTCAATAGAAAGCTGAAGCCTTTGTCTTAGCATGCCTACACTAATTTTGTGACGGATGAATTACTGCTTATTAAAACCAATATTTTATACAAATATGTTGGTTAATGGTTAATTTATTACAGTTTAAATAGCTATTAGAACTGTAATAAATTTTATTTTAAATATATTATTTTATCTGTGATGGTGCCTAATTTAAATCCCATCGTTTTTTTATTAATATTATCGGTATTATTTAAATACCGATCCAATATTATGTATATTTTAAGATGACAAGCAAATGGCTTACAATTAAGGTCCTAAGTAACTAATTAATTACTTTCTTAGTACCACTGTACGCTGTGGACTGTCGCCTTCCTACCGGGAGGGCTGAGGTTCAAATCCCGACACGTACCAATGTATTTTCGATTTTTCGAAAAATATATGTACGTTATCCGACGCTCTTACGGTGAAGGAAAACATCGTGAGGAAACCTTCATGCACCCCTGCGAAGAGATTCGAAGGTTGTGTGTGAAGTCGTCCAATCCGCACTGGGCCCGCGTGGACGACTAAGGCCTAATCACCCTATACGGGTAGGCTCGTGCCCCTCGGTGGGGACGTTTAATGAGCTGATGATGATGATGATGACTGTACGCTTTGTGGCAAACTTTTATTTTTAAACCTTTACCGTCATCAGCAAATATACGTCCCCACCGAGGGGCACGAGCCGACCCGTATAGGGTACACCCTATACGGGTCGTCCGTGTGGACGACTAAAGCCTATACATAGGCTTTAGTCGTCCACACGGACCCAGTGACCCACACACACAACCTTTTGAATCACTTTGCAAGTGTGCGCAGGTTTCCTCACAATAGTTTCCTTCACCGTAAGAGCGTCGGATAAACGAACATATAATTTCGAAAAATTCAAGAAGACATTGGTTGGTGAGATTTGGACCTGTACCCTTCAGATAGGAGGGCAACAGTCAACACCAATGAGCCACCGACGATCAATACTTGATTAATACTTGCTATTAATTACAACATATTTACATCACTGTTTCTTCAATTTTTTGGGAAAAACAAATATTATTACCTCAGGTATCATACTTATTTACTTGATGTGTCTATCATACTTATTTACTATTGAATTCCATTTTCTTACGGAATTCCCAGCGAGGAATTTACACTGAACTTGTATACATGACTACTCTTTGTGTTTTATATTGAAATCTCTTCGCAAACAAACTTATTACGATGATATAGAGCCAAGCCAATACCAACTAATAAGGAAACAAAACCTCGTATGAAAAAAACGAGCCAAGTTTATGTGCCTGTTATACTGGTTTTATTTAATTTATTTCATATCCATAATCTTAAGATATATAATTTTTAAAACGCCGAGCCTTGAAACAATTAGGTAAAAAATATTAATTTAAAGACCGCTTTATAATTATCTTTAAAAAAAATTGCAAAGTCCAATCACGCGTTCTAGCAATAAAATTACACAAAATGATAAGTTCCATATGAATATCAGCGTAAATATTGTAAATTACTTTGCTACATTATGTATTTCATTGTATACGCATATCCATGAAGCTACTATATCCTTAATATTATTTCGCATTCAGTAGGTAAGGTTAATGAGCCCTCAGCAAGGTCAAGTTTTGTTAAAAAAAATAAGGGTCATATTATAAAACTTTTGGGACCCAAGTCCACCGCGTGTTCGCCGTATAACTGAAAACTAACCTGCCGAATAACTAACATGGCTCTGACTATAAACAATAAACTAACTAGGTACTACTAGATTACTAGTGGTAGCACAGACATCCGAATATACAATTAGACTGGACAAGCCGCCAACTTTATACGCAGTCCGAGTGTCGCAATTTCTTTTCGGTTCTTATCTGTGAAAAGTTATTATATTTCTTGGTAAATTTACTGATTCATTGCGATGATGGCATGTTACAATTGCACAGGATGGCATTTTGGAAAAAAAATGGTAATTTCTTCTAATATTCGTACGTCTTGACTCGTCTCACAGAGCGTAAACTGGCAGCCAGTGTATGCTCGTTGAGCTTACATTTGTCGCACTTTAAACGCGGCTTGCCCCATCTCCTGTATTGGGAAATCTGTGAGTGGTAGACTCGATACTGAGTCGTCTAGGTAGGTACCACCGCAGTGCGAGATATCGTCCCATGAAACAGGAGTGTTATGCACTTTTGTGTTTCGGGATGAGGGCACTGTAGCTTGTGAAATTACCGGGTATAAGAGACTTAACATATCTTGTCTCGGGTGACGGGCGCAGTGCGGCAATGATGGATGATAATAACTGTGTATCAGTTGTTGGTCTCCTTTAATGCCGCTCTGTCATGGTCTGGCGTATCACTTACCATCAGGTGAGCGTCCAGACCGTCCTGTACACATAACATAAAAAAGATGCACAATCTCGCTCAAAAAGTGCTCGCGGCATAAGTCAGCTCATCGCGTCAGTTGGGCAGATTTTTCGTTCATAATCACGTCGCTCGCTTAGTAGTGTGATCGTGCTTTTCATTTTGTACTTTCTATGATGTGTTATGGTCAAAATGAATATATATATACGTTCTTAATATAACAATAAGTATACGTATGTGTTATAGAGCTCGGTTATTTTTGGTCGACGTTTTTTGTGATTTGTTAGTTTATTGTTGATATACGCCCGTACCACACACAGGTCGATGCAGCGAGTTACGGCTTAAAATCCCCCTAAATGATCCAAGTTCTTAACCGTAAGAGCGTCGGTGAATAGGGCGATTAGGCCTTAGTCGTCCACGCGGGCCCAGTGCGAATTGGACGACTTCACACACAACCTTCGAATCTCTTCGCAGGCGTGCATGAAGGTTTCCTCACGATGTTGTAAGAGCGTCGGATAACGTACATATATTTTTCGAAAATTCGAAAACACATTGGTACGTGGCGGATTGAACCTCAGCCCTCCCGGAAGGAAGGCGACAGTTCACACCATTGAGCTACCGACGCTCACAGTACACAGTAGTGGACATAATAGGCTGTAATGATGATGATGATGAGAAAATAGCCAGTAAAATCATTCGTAAATTAATTATGTTCTAGAACTTGTACCGTCGCACTGTCGAGCCACTTTATAAGCTTATAAATCCACATAATATTAGCCACTTTAACCAAGTTTCGAGGCCCTCATCAAATATTCACGTGTTATCATAAAAGTAGGGAATAATCCTTGGGCAAACAGAAAAAACTCGACGGTTCGCCGAAGAAGAATCTCGAATAAGTATTTTTGTATTCCGAGTGTAAGAATTTGCGGTGTTAGAACCATATATTATATTAAAACATAGTACTTTCTTACATATAGAGAAAACAAAGCGTAACAATGAAAACTAAAGAACTTTCATCGACAGGTTATGGTTGATAAATTTCCAAAAGAAAGTCTAGACGGACAAGGATGGTAAGTTTCAGAAATTTCTTCTCTTTTATTCAGAAAATACTTTTGTTGTTTCGCCTGTTTTATTTTATAAAGAAATCCTATTGAAGTTGACGCCTTGGCATATCGCTTAATACAAACCACTTAATTCAACGAAATAGTTAAGATTATAGTTTCAAATGCCGCCATTTGATTGAAATGCCAGAGTAGAAACTTGAAACTTTCTTATTATATTGCATGTAGATTGTTTCATAATACTATATTTTAAGGCCTTTGCGAAAATTAATGTTTAACTTTATATATTATACTAGCTGTGTCGCGTGGCGTGTTTTTATCGCAGATGTCAATAAGCTTCATACCAAATTTTATTAAAATCACTTCGATAAATCACGTGAAGGCATGCGGACAACATTATATTTCTTAACTAGGTTTCACGTGCGACTTCGTCCGCGTGGAATAGTAACTGGGCTAACGCTAACTGGGCCAGTGAGGCCCACAAGTTCATTTAAATCGAATGATATACAGACAATTTTGTATGAAATTAAATACCCGTGGTGAATAATGTGTTTTTTTGTATGAGGATTAATATAATGTTTATGAAAACAATGTCTCTCTCTCTCACACAGACACACACACACACACCACACATACCGATTGGGTTAGCAATAAATGGTTTTAGTAAGATTACCTTAAAAGCTAGACATATGCTATCGTGGGCTTCTTTAGCACTTTTAAAGGGGAACAACACTGTCATGCATAACTTTTGCAAAACTTTAATAGTTTAGCGGAAGCTCTCAGTAGGAAAAAAACCAACTCTTTAGCTTTATAATATTAGTATAGATTATTACACATCTAAAGGAGTTCAAAAAATATTAAAATACAATATAAGGTGGAGTCATAGAAAGTATTTAAAAAAATTGACGATTCAAAGATTTTATGCAAAAAGTTATTTGAAGCTGATTTGCAAGAAAATGCAGTAATCCATTCCACATATAGCAATTATAGAATATTTTTATCAGTTGTTCTTCTATTTGCTCACACAGCCTCAAAATAAGAATTAGGCTGTAGGTAATATGGATACTAAACAACGGATAAACATATACTCGTATACTTTTATTTTGTAAATACGTACGTATTATACATAGAAAACACCTAACCTATTACAAACAGACATGTTAATGCACACAAATGATTAGAACAAGGGATCGACCTAGAACCCTTGACCTAGAACGTGTAATAACCGATATCTCAACAATTAAACAACATGCGTCGTCAAAGATAGCCCTATACATAGCATTTGATGTTGCGGTGATTTCATTTCGACATTCTTACTCGTTTAAAGAAACTAATAAAACATCTGTAAGGTCGAGTTTTCTTGTCAGATTTGTCTTCCAATACCGAAAAACCCTCGTCATAAAGATGTACACGCGACATTAAACCTTCACGGTAAACCAATTTCCTCGTTCATTTTGTGTTTGAGCCTGGGAAAGGAGCCATATGTACAAGGATCGCATGAGGTTATGAGAGGTAAATGCATTTAAAAGACTACTAGTTGGTAGACTCGGTATTATGTCGTCTAGGTAGGAACCACCGCAGTGCCAGTAATTTTCGCGTAAAATATGTAATAGGAGCACTTTTGTGTTTGAAGATGTGGTCACTGTAGCTAGTAAATTACCGGGTATAAGAGACCTAACATCTGTCAACCTGCGACCACTGGGGAGTGAGCCGATCCACCAACGCAGAAGCGAGCGACACGCGGGAAGTGTACGTCCCCCTTAGGCGTCAACTACCGGATTTACTTATAGTATTGCATGTTAAATTTTACTACCGAGACACAATAATCTTGTAAAGTGTTTTACTTGTTGTGTGTTACAAAGAATTATCTATTCTTATCCATCTATCGTAAGAGCGTCGGTGGCTCAGTGGTTTGGACTGTCGCCTTCCTACCGGGAGGGCTGAGGTTCAAATCCCGACACGTACCAATGTATTTTCGAATTTTCGAAAATTTATGTACGTTATCCGACGCTCTTACGGTGAAGGAAAACATCGTGAGGAAACCTTCATGCACGCCTGCGAAGAGATTCGAAGGTTGTGTGTGAAGTCGTCCAACCCGCACTGGGCCCGCGTGGACGACTAAGGCCTGATCACCCTATACGGGTAGGCTCGTGCCCCTCGGTGGGGACGTTTAATGAGCTGATGATGATGATGATGATGATCCATCTATCTAACGATTCTATTAACGCATAATTTAAATAAGGTAATTTGTGGCCCTCAATGTCATTATCTGCCACCACAAACAGTAGGTTTTCTACTATCTTTCCGCTAATAGTCCCCTTTTAAACCTTGAGCGGTTAGAATCCGACCACATACTCAGTTTAATAACAAAATCACCAGTTACAAACCTAAGACACATTATCGAATCCCTAATTCTTTATATTGGAAAATATACATACATTTGTACGTTAATCTTTGCAGAACCCTAAGACCCCATATGTCACGTTACACACGCTTGTCCGACCTCCCTAATACAGTCGGCACTATCTCATGTTATTATAGGACCAATGGAGGGCATTCAAGAGAAATTATTCTTTGTTTTGTTGACACTACTAGTCATGGGTCGTGGTCGAATTTTTCGGCGACGAGACGCAACCGCTTTTTCTTAGAAGAAAACAGGTCGTCGTAACGGTTCTCTTTCGGAACTGTTTCAGTTGTTGCTCCGACAAAGCCGTTTCGCTGACTAGATCGTTTCATCGACAAGGACGTAAAACAGTTCCATTATGGTAGCGCAAAGGACTTGTTTGGATCAAGACGTAAAACGTTTCAAAAAAGGTTTTGCGACGACCATGCCTAGTAAATACACCCCTGTGTAATCGGTGGATTAGTAGGAACTTCGCATGCGGGCTGCACGAGAGACAGATTTGGGGTACGTAAATAAATCAGTGATTTTGTTTGAGCATTTGCTTTGATGACAGCGTGCGAATTTTCTTGATCAACGATTTTTGGGTGCGGATCAGTTGAGTTTCATTTATGGTATCTAATTGATTAATATTTTTTTATTTTTATGCTATAGCAGGCGAACGAGCAAACGGCTCATCTGATGGTAAATGTCACCGTCGCCCATGTACATTTGCAATACCAGAGGGCACTGAAATGCGTTGCCGGCCTTTCAGCAGGGAATACGCTCTTTTTTTTAAGGACGCCAGGTCGTATCGCTCAGGAAATATCTCCGGCAGCAACTGATTCCACAATTTTGTCGTTCGTGGCAAGAAATTACGACAAAAACGCACTGTCTTGGACTTCCATTCATCTAGGTGGTGAGGATGAAATATACTTTCTATATCAATAAATCCAACTCATTTGGGTAAACGAGTATATGTACATGTTGTTTATCTTATAAAGTACAGTAAGATATGTTTATTCATTAAATTAAGTACACCAACAACATAATAAACAAAATATTAAAGTACACAATATGTACGTCAATGACATTTACACAGCATTAACTGACGACATTAGTTATATAATAATGATATACTTAGTTATAGAGCGTCGGTGGCTCAGTGGTGTGGACTGTCGCCTTCCTACCGGGAGGGCTGAGGTTCAAATCCCGACACGTACCAATGTATTTTCGAATTTTCGAAAATATATGTACGTTATCCGACGCTCTTACGGTGAAGGCAAACATCGTGAGGAAACCTTCATGCACGCCTGCGAAGAGATTCGAAGGTTGTGTGTGAAGTCGTCCAATCCGCACTGGGCCTGCGTGGACGACTAAGGCCTAATCACCCTATACGGGTAGGCTCGTGCCCCTCGGTGGGGACGTTTAATGAGCTGATGATGATGATGACTTAATTATATAAGAACTTAATAAAAGAAAAATTCAATATGTTCTAAAAACACTGCTATAAGATAAAAACGAATAGACTTTGCAATAATTTGGTATGAATATTTTATAGCTTACAGCGCTCCTATAATTTGACAGTCAATCTAACAGTTTATCCGAGTAGTCAATAAACAAAGAGGCCTGTGCCCATTACAGGGGACAGGCCTTTGCACACATCATAGCTAAACTACAGGGGAATTCGGCCGTAAGTCCGTTACCCACCATGTTGGCCCAAGGGACTGAGATGATTTGTTGTGTGGTGAATGAACTGAGGGAATCAAGTTAATATTTTTGATCAATCATCAAATTAATTTATCCTTATAACAACACTTAAAGAACTCACGCGTCAAAAGACCGTGATAGCCGCATCACTAAAGAGCCCATAAATAACCCAATACAACTGAGTTGTCTGTGATTGAGCCTCTCACAATTACACTGTGAAATCATTCCGTGGGATTTGAAACCACGATCCAAACAGCAATGTAAAATAAACACTGTAAGTGATGGCAAGACAAAGCAGGCCGTTAATTCAATATTTGAGATCATTCCTTATAAAAATAACTTTAGAAACCGTTACAATCGTAATACCAGTACAATAAAATTAAAAGCACCCTATTTTTTCAATACAGAATAACTTGTATTGTATAATTATAAGGACAGCAGACATTCAAAATTAGTCAACGAACAAAGCCTAAAGTTATCCAGAAAATTACCTATGTACAGATGGACGGGTATTTTACGTATGCCTAATTGAAGGTAACATGCAAATTCTGACTTCTAATGGAATCTGTAATGTCGCAGACATTACTGTTGGACTGGTTTAAAATCTAGCTTAAAAGGGATTTTATATTTCGAAGAAATGTACCATCCGATTGTTTTTGTATTGGGTAGGCTCGTGTCCCTCGGTGGGGACGTTAAATGAGCTGATGATGATTAGATTGTCTTACAATTAGTGTTTCCCGCGCGTAATCCTAATGAAAGAAAAGAAAGAAAGAAAATATATTTTTGGCGCAATAAAATTGTACATGTTAATTCCTTAATACTAAAATAATTATAATGCTACAAATGGTGGCCACTAGCTATGCAAGACAGTTTTGTCAAGGCGCTGTTTGCAGTGGAACCAAAGCTAATGTCAATGTCAAAGCGATATTAGTGACGTGACACCACTCTTCAATTGAATAGGGATGGGAAGCGTAGATGAAAAACCAGAAATGGTTTAATCCGTGAACTAAAGTTACTGACATAGCCGCCGGATCAGCAAGTTGAAGTGGCAGTGGGCTGGTCACGTATGTCGCAAAACATGGCCGTTGGAGCAGACGAGTTCTAGAGTGGAGACCGTGTTTGGCAAGCGTAGAGTAGGCGCTATGGACCGACGACTTGCGTAAGATCGCTGGTGGAGGCTGGATGAGGAAAGCGAAGAACCGGGATATCTGGCGCAACATTTCGGAGACCTATGTCAGCAGTGGAGTGCGATAGGTTGAAGAGAGAGAGGTTGCGTTGGTCACTTCTGTTCCGTTACAGTACGTACTGAAAACATGCTAAAAATCGTTATACAGCTGTTCTGTAAGCCGGACGTATACCTAATCTGATCATGCAATGTCGTACTATTTATTAATTACAATGGCCTCTTATTGTTTGCCGGTTCACACTGAGTATTGTGTCGCTCAGTTTTCATGAACAGAGGCGCACTCCATTGTGATCCGAGAATCTCAATTTATTTGTGTTCGTACAATTGAAATTTAATTTAAGACTATAGCAGTTATAGGTATTGCAGACTGCTCAATGTAAGCGCTAAGTGCTAAGGATTGTATTGTTAGGAAATGTATAGATTAATTGTATAGATTAGAGCGTCGGTGCTAATGGTGTGGACTGTCGCCTTCCTACCGGAAGGGCTGAGGTTCAAATCCGACACGTACAATGTATTTTCGAATTTTCGAAAAATATATGTACGTTATCCGACGCTCTTACGGTGAGGAAACATCGTGAGGAACCTTCATGCACGCCTGCGAAGAGATTCGAAGGTTGGTGTGAAGTCGTCCATCCGATTGGCCGCGTGGACGACTAAGGCCTAATCACCCTATGGGTAGGCTCGTGCCCCTCAGTGGAAACGTTTATGAGCTGATGATGATGATGATGATGGTAAGATTAAATTTGTACGTTTTTCTTATTATACCCCTCACCTATCTTGTGTAATCTAGTCGGTCTCCGGGCAGTGCAATCATTTGTGTGCATGAATGTATGTTTGTATTGGTCTGGCGTAACTATGTAAAATATGTATGTATTCACAAAAAAGTATTTGAGTATGTTTAATGTTTATCCGTTCTTTAGAACCCACATAACAGGCTAAAGCTTAGTTTGAGGCGAAATGGCGCTGTGTGAATGTCAGTGGATATTTATTATTATTATTAATTTTTGGAGCAATCGATACATACTTTAAATATTATAATTAACAGGAAAAGGGAAGCGCGAAGTTAAAAATATGGTAAAAGTGAATTAAGTAAATCAGTCTTTAGTAGGTACATATAAAAATGTTGAAAAATTAAGTCTATGTTAAAAATATTTTAAAACATATCACAAAGTTGGCTTGTATAACATGTAGATACTCTTTAAATTAAAAATAAATATAAACAATTGATAATAGCAGTCAGAACCAGTTGCAGAATCAAATATGACAATCATTAGTGTTTTATAAGGACCTACTCGTAGATTAAATAAATATATTTTTGAGTTTTAATTACATTTTTTGATTTGATTATTATACTCTTCTGTTTTTAGCCTTCAATAAATCACAATTATGAAAAATATATCATGCAAATATTTGGCACTTAAACTAGTAAATACTGTGGCTAGCGTTATAACGTTACATGTTAGCATCTTATATACGCTATGCGATCAAATTTATAGATCTGCCGATTCCACAATAGAAGCTTAGGTATAGTTCAATTCACTAAAGATGACCATTGCGCTGAAGCTTTGGTATAAAGATGCTGAGGTGCGAATTTTTTGTATTTTGTTGTCACTTATGTCATAATTATATTTTTATAATCATTTATTAACTAACATCAAAATGTCTTCATCTGCGCAGAAGGCCGCCATTTGTGGTCTCTTTCGTGAATCGTACTACGGGACGTATATCGTGTTCTTATTCCAAAAGAATCAATAGGATACCGTTCATATCTTTGAAGGACATCTATGGCAACAACGTACATATAAATACGTGGAATTGTGTCTCAGCCATCAACTTGATAATATTATGAATATCTATTTATGTTATATATAGGCTCACTCAAGCTTTCCTTATATTTTAGGCCTATTTATTAATATTTATTAAT
Organism: Leucinodes orbonalis; assembly: GCA_019425675.1. Lineage (NCBI taxonomy): Eukaryota > Metazoa > Arthropoda > Insecta > Lepidoptera > Crambidae > Leucinodes > Leucinodes orbonalis. The sequence goes on from PQWD01003431.1 coordinate 118,123, forward strand.
TTATAGCGCTGTTCTGCTCTTGCCTTGCGCAGCTCATTGGTGTGAACTGTTGCCAACGATGAAGGGATCGAATTTCGAAAATATTTACTTTTATGCTACCTTTATGGTGAAAGAAAAATGAGAATAAACGCCAAATTCAAGGGCAATGTGCCAAGTGAAACCGCCCAATCCACAATGAGCTCATTGTGGATTGGCCGGTTTCACTTCCGGTTTCACTTCCGTGTGGGTGACTAAGGCCTGTAAACCCTGCTACAAGCCCTCGATGGGCGTAAATGAGCAATGATGTAAAAGTAAATGATATAATGAACTAAATACCTTACTAAGTACTTATTGTTTTATGCTATGTTCGAAAATAAACGATTTAATTTTTTAACTGAGCGGATGAAAATCATCTTAGACATAAGACAAATAGATATAGTAGTAGTATTAAGAATTCATTTTACTTAAGCAAGTAGATTAATGACAGATGAACTAGTACAATAAATGTTCGTATTGCGTATGTACATATCGAGCCGAATACTTGGCGTAGCTTGTCATCAATTACACCGAAACTGTTTTTCTATTTGCCCACTTGACTTTTCACATAATTTATTCCAAACAATCTCAAAGGGACTACTAGGGAGATCGTGAAACCCAGAAAGTCGCCCATGAGCGAACGCGCCAATGGAATTTTCTTTTACGTGACTATAATATAATATAAAATTATTTATTTCAGATTTGCATCCATGAATGTTAGTACGTTAGCAACAATTGTCTTAAAATAAATTAGTATACAGTGTTAGTAAGTTACAAACAATTACACAAATTGACCTGTAACTGTTCTTATCCAATGGGTTTGGATGGGACAGTCAGGTCGGGCAATAATCGTCCTCAGAATGCCATTGTCGCTGGCTCTCATACGTCGCATCAAAGATGCAGATTTCTTGCGCATGATCGCGTGAAAGCCGTCCACCCGAGCGTCCGCGAACATTCCCGAAGCGCTGCAGAATCGCGGCAGCCGCAACAGCATTCTGAAGGCGTTATTATATTGTATTCGTAGGGCGTTGTAGGTTCGACGCGCATAACTCACCCACAGACCACTCGAGTAAAACGATTGACAAAACGCCCTAAATAGAGTAATCCTGACCTCCGCCGTACTTCGAGCGAACCTGCGTGCGAGCATATTGCTTCTCACCGCCAGCGCCCTACGCTCTCTCTCAATATCATCGTTGTCATTCAAATCAGCGGTAACAATATGGCCCAGGTATTTAAATTTGTTCACATTATTTAATATTACACCATTAAGACTAATCGGTGGCACATGACCTGGAATACGTTTTCCCGCGTTAAATACTAGAATTTCGCTTTTCTTGGCATTATAGACCAGACCATGAGCCTCGGCATAGGACTCGCATACAGTTACTAATTTCCTCAATCCACCGATCGAGGGCTCAGAAGCACCATGTCATCAGCGTAGCTTAGGTTATTGAGACACTGTCCATCTATGTAACAGCCAATATGGATGCCGCTGAGCTCCCCAATCAGCCGATTGACGTACAGATTAAAAAGGTAGGGGAACTAAGCCCACCCTGTCTTACACCGCAGTCAAGAGAGTACTCTTCCGACAAAACACCCGCCCACCGGACCTGATTTTTTTGGTACTTGTACCAAAATTTAAACACGTCTATACATTCTACTGGCAAACCGGTCTCAGTTAACTTTTCCCACAAAATATCATAATTTACCAGGTCGAAAGCCCGGGATAAGTCCAAGAAGCACGCATACACTGGCGTTTTTTTGTTGGTATAATACCTGACAGCATGCTTAAGACTAAATATGGCACTCTCTGTAGAAACACTAGACTTAAACCCAAATTGAGCATCGTGAAGTTTAACATACTTTGCAAGATAGCCATTAAGCAAGCTATCAAATATCTTCGCAGCTGTTGTGGCGAGTGATATTGGGCGATAATTAGTCTTGTCAGAAGTATCCCTCGTCTTATTTTTAACAATAGGAACTACCACAGTACGCATTAATGCTTCAGGTAAATAGGCATGTCCCAGACTGAAATTGAAAAGCATTGCCAGTATACGTGTGACGTGTACACCCGCGTATTTAAAATGTTCAATACTTAGACCGTCATGTCCGGGGACTTGCCCCTGGTCATTTTTGCAATTACTTTAGATACATCCTCAGCCACGAATCTGACAGTCCTCCCAGGTTTGGCGCCACTTTCGCCACCCCCACAATCCGATCTAGAATTTAAGGGTGATTTCACTGCAAAATGCTCCTTAAACATATTAGCAATAGCTTTCAGATCTTGTTCACCACCTACGCTCACCGGGACACTTGGTTTAACATTCAGTTTATTAGTATTTTTCCAAAATTTTCCAAAGTGTCTTATAGAAAGGTCTGAAGCCAAGGCATCCATTTTTAACTGCTCCTGTCTGTCTTGGCACCACTTTAATTTACTTTTAAATAATTTTCTACTTTCTATCATGTGTTCGTGTATTGTACCTGAGAGTGGTTTCCCCCATTCTACCCATATTTTAAATCTAAGGCGTGCTTCACTATGTGAGTCTGCAACATACCTATTCCACCCTCTTACATAACCTTTCCTTCGGGGACATTTGTCACGATACGTCTCAAATGCAGCGCCCGAGTATCTGTATTACATTGTCATACATTTTATCTATAATAACCCTATGCTGGGGATCACTACAATAACCATCACAACATTGACCTAAATCGACGGGAAAGTCAATTTCACTCAGTTTAGAATGACAAATCTCACTATATTGTTCAATTTGAGATACTTGCCTCTCCCCCACACTACTTTATTCCTATCGTTATTACAATTAAAATAAGGTAACACAATTTTTGGTTTTATTTTAAAAAATCACATTCGACTACAAGTGGAAAATGATCCGACCAAAATACGTCATGTTTTACGTATATATTATTTATTGAAACACTAGCTGAATCTGTGACTAAACAGTGGTCTAACCATCTTACACAACCATGGGCTTCACTTAAAAAAGTATACGTATTGAGTTAATACCCAAACTATTAACATCGGCACACAACCAATTATGTTCCGCACAAAAATGCATCATCTCATCAAAAAATAGCTCATTAGGATGAGCGTTAAAGTCACCTAAAATATAAAAGGATTCGACACCAGAGTTCTCCTCGATTTCAATAATGGACCTTATCGCACTTAAACACTCGGTAAAAACAGTTAAATTTTCTAGAGAATTAGTTGGCATGTAAACACTAAAAACCACTATGGACCGAGTACTTACAGTTAACTTGACGGCAGCGACCCGAACGTTGTCACAATCGATAACCGATACCTTTTCAAACGCACTTTTACGCCACAGGATGGCCACCCCACCGTGAGGGCGACCAGTTAGCAGCTCCGCTGAAGTATCTACCGCCGACGTGCCGGTGCACCCAAAGCCCTGGTCTACCATATGAAGCAGTGGCAGATCATGGGGCAGCAGCCACGTCTCCTGAAGGGCTATGATATCGCTTGACTGGCATAGCAACCGAATTCCGTCCATTGATCTCTTAAGAGATTTGCAATTAAAACTAATAACTTTATAATCTAATTTACTATGATTATGTACTATCATACAGGTTTGTTTACTGCACGTTTTGTACGTCCGAAGTCAAAGAAACGCCGGTACGATACTCCATTCGGCCAAAAATCGTTATTCATAAACACGTCCAGTTTATGTTTAGGCACGAAAATCTTGTATGAATCGTAATCCTTAACAGTTTTCATTTCCATTTTTTCAACAATGACTCGTATGTGCGATTTTCTTTCAATGTAATCCATTATGTGACACACGGTAGCCTCCTTCGA